>OX337230.1:2886700-3087522 GCA_946965045.2 Epithemia pelagica
AGAGGTAACGAGTGGTAGGTGCCAGTGCCATCATTCTTGTGACAAAGTCCCTGGTCCCTGGTTGCCGGAATGTCGGTGGCCAGGGACTGCCATAACGCACTCAGTTGGATAGGTCAGCCTCCCAACCATAATGGAAAGAATGCAATATTCTCAATGGGAACCAGTACCGAGCGATCCATCCCAATCCGCATAGTCAAACACGAGTTGGAGGCGACAGTCTTTTGCGCCAGAGTCGTTGGGACTCTGAATAGTTCGCTGACAAGTACAGAAGCGACGATGAATTCGTTCCAAAATATCGTGTTGCAAGTCATCTACCACCGATGGGGGTGTAAACCCATCCAAACAGCTCCGTGCAATCGTCACGAGAAACGGAGGTGTCGATACCTGTTCCAAACGGCTGCTGAGGTGATCCAAGGCGATCTCAAGGAGACGATCCGATCGATTCCGTCCTCGGTCGGGGAAATGGGGCAGGTGCAAATACAGCAGTGCCTCTGTTCCAAGAGAACAAAGTTCGTCACTTGAAGTAGATGAGAGTTTTGAAAGAGATGCCAAAAGTGCCTCCACATGAGCTGTCAGAACTTGCGTAGAGTCATAAAACTGGTGCAACGTGGAGAGATCCAAGTCCTGCATCTGCCGCTTCTTCCGAATGTCCTCAAGAAGGGATCCAATGACCTGACGGAACAAGACGAAGGAATCGTGATCGTGCAGCGTATTGGTCTGTTCCTGGTAGATTGTTGCTTCAGTCACCAATTGAGTGAGGGACGATGCAAAGTCCACACTGATAGCCTCCATGTCGACCAGATAGGGATTGACACATACAAAGTAGTCCAGGCATACATCTAGCATCCAAGGCACCGCTCCGGTCGGGAAACAAGAGTCGTCCCTGGAGGAAGATTCCGACGATGTGACGTGCAAGCACAGCTCTTGCGACAAACAGAGTTGTTCGGTGGGGACATAGCAATCCTCTTGGTCGTCACGATAGTACAATGAGTTCCAATCGACCTTGACACAGGCTGATTGAGGAAGATCCAAAAACGATTCTGGATTTGTTTTGGTTTTGGTTTCCCACCATGCTCCGACCCGAAAGGTATGGGTTCCCAATGGCATTTGAGACTTTTGGCCTTGTGGGAGTTGTGGTCGCACCCATTCCATCACTTGCAAGCCACCCGCCAATACGAGTGGAAGAATCCATTCCGCAATCCCGGTCGTTGTTTCCAGCATATCATAGAGATTGGACGACGTTGATTCTCCAGCTTCAGTTTCTACTTCCCATTCGTGTCCGGGTCGAAAGCAGGCTCCGGCAGGGATGCCACGGTTGGGACATGCCAAATCGGGATGGGCGTCGAAATGAAGCATTTGCCACGCATTGTGTTGAGGACTGTTATTTTTGCCAAGTTTCCTTCTTTTACGTCTCGCTAGTTGACGGCGAAGAATGTAGTGAATATGCTTCAGAACGTGGTGATGTGGTTCCACGACAACAACAAAGATATCTTGTTGTTCGTCATGGTCCATTCCTTCCATCTTCCTGAAAAGATTCTTGTCGGTGTCACACAAAAGATACGCTGGGCTCTGTTATTCATCCCATTATTATCGACGACTAAAACGCGTCTGAAATTGTATTTTCTTCTTTGGTCGCTGGAAAGGCGCGTGCGCACTTCAGCGTTTTTCGAACGTTTGGTAACAAAATCGATGTCTTGACTTGCTTCCATCAATTTGCCCGAACAAGGAATCTGCAGACATCAGTCACATTTTCATGTCTTTGGGGCGTACGACATTCAACTTGACTTCATCACCACACAGACACACTTTTTCTCTTCTTGGTAGAAGAGAGAGAGACAGAGCTGTTATCGCGGTGACACTTGTGAGAAAAACGTATCCAACGATCCCTCCATCTGACCCTTCCTGCAACGGTTCCTTCTTGTTTCAGTTGAGATTGTCTCTCACTCTCGTTGTTACCTGAAGCGTGTGATTGTCGGTCACTGTCTCAAGTTGTCGAATTGTCGATTGCTCGACACCACAAGCACACAAGAAGACCATGCCTCCTCAAGTGGACGAGGTGAATCGATTGGTTCTCCAAGATGGTACGGCCGATGAGACGACGAGTCTCATGGCCCTGTCGCCAGCGGTGCACTCGGCAGAACGTGATTCACAAAAGGACCTGGCCTCTCTAGAAGTGAGTTATTTGGAAAGGATGCGCTTTTGGAAACAAGACACCAATAGCTTTTCCATGGCGGGGTCCAAGAACCATCGACGGTCCATGAGGGTGAACAAGGCCCTATTGGCTTTGGTTTCCACGATTACAATGACTGTTTTATGCATACTGTACAAACAAGGAATCTTTTCCCAAGAAGGAGTCAAGCCTTCTGATATGGACTATCTCGCCTGTCAAACAGCTTTGTCGACGTTGGATCCGGTTCATGACCTTGGTGTACCAGGATATCATCGCCCAAATACCTCCGTCCCTTCGTCGATTCTCCACCGATACAGAGAACACCACAAAAAGACACGAGCCATTCCGACCAACGCTTGGTATCAAAACTTTTTGCTGCTGGAACCAAACGACGAACCGTCGATTCTCCATCGAGCCTACACCATTCCGTACGTGGTCGATGCTGCAGGACCCATTCCTGGTTTGCGTATCCATACGAACCACATTGATTCGACCACGACAGTTCTTCAACTGAACGTGAATGACTTGCATGGCATCACCATGGGTGTGGCACATTCGACGTCGGGATCGTCGTTGGTGGACTGGAACAAGGTTTATACAGTCGAAGAAATGACACAGCTGGCCATTACGTTGAGTTGGGTACGACACATTGTGCTTGAATGGATATACAACCGCTACCTCTCCATGTCTAACCTGTTTTGCCTCTCTATGACCCAGGATGACTTTGGTATGTCGACTCCAATTGTGAAAGGCATGGCTTATGCCACAATGTCGTACAAAAGTTTGTCCATATCTGATCCAATAAGTGGACAAGAGCTCTCACCGGCCATTGCCACCGAGGTCCCTCTCAGTGGCCATGTGATTGTGGACAAGTCATCCAAAATGCCGTGTACAACCGACGACGACGAATCAAAGAGCTCTGCCTTTGTCGTTCAGAAGGAACTTGAACTGTATTCTCCAGAAAGCGATTTCACATGGTTGGTTTTTGTGTCGGAGCCGGTCAAGATCACATGTCAGACTCATGGGGCCACTACCCTTATCCGAGTTGTCGGCGGAAGTCGTTTGCGCAACCAGGATGATCCATTCTTTTTCCGAACTGCTCTGTTCAAGCCTTGCACCAAGGGCATGAATCCAGTCTACTGTCATCAAGAACAGATGCATCCCACCGCGCTTCATATCGGCCAGGGTGACTATGGAGAAGTTTTGCGCGAGCATGCACATTTGTTTCCTGGTTCTAAAGCGGCAGTTTCTTACGAATTCGATCGAAATGAGGACGTTACAGAACTAGTGTTTGATTGGGATGTGCAATCGATTGGTGCACCACTTTACTCAACTCCAAAGAGCAACATGAGCGCCGTGAAAGAAGTCATTACGTATGCGCTTCCCCATCATATGGACATGATGCAGAATCAACCCCCATCTGATTTTTTGTATTTTGCTCCGTCCCTGATCGGACCAGCTCTTCTCGTCGAAGGATCCTCGTGGAGTCTGGTGGAAAAAATGCCACGAATCAGCTTTCGGGCTGAGCGACCCCCCGCCCAATGGTCTTTCCGCGAACTTTCGGATAGCCTTTCCAAGGACATTGACTACAGGCTACCGGGGTTCTTTCAACGAGGAGCTGGGGACACATACTTTTCAGGGAAGATGCTGGCCAGATTGGGTCGTATTTTGATGATATCCGAAGAACTCCGCGAACTCTGCAAGGAACCCGTTGAGCCATACTACAGTGCTTGCAAAAATGTCACTTTGCCAACGAAAAGACAAATGACAGATGCGATCCAGGCGCTTCGATCATCGGTGGAGGTGTGGATTAACGGTACCGGCGAAACACCGTTTGTCTATGACCATGCATGGGGTGGCATTGCGAGTTGTGGTTGCGACTTCAACAGTAAGAAAGCAAAGTGTGAGAACCAGTTTCCGAATTGCCCCGCGTTTGGAAATCCTGGGTTAAATTTCGGGAATGCCTTCTACAATGACATGCACTTCCATTACGGATACCATATTTTCGGCGCTGCGGTTGCGGCACATTTTGACCCCCATTGGGGCAAGCAGCATTTTGAGCAAGTCTTGCTCCTTGTGCGGAACATTGCAAACCCTTCGGAAGATGATGAATATTTCCCAATCATGCGGCACAAGGATGTCTACCAAGGACATTCGTGGGCGAGTGGCATAGCAACTTCGCCGTTGAATGGTCGAAACCAAGAATCATCGTCCGAATCTCTTGCGTCCTACGAATCAATCGCCCTTTACGGATCTGTGATGGCATCTATATTTGCTGGAAAAGGTGAATCCAAAGAACAACTCAACAAAGCAGTTGAAGTTCGTCGTGTCGGCAAGCTAATGACCGCCAGTGAACTCAGGGCAACCAGACGGTACTACCACATTAACCGGAAGAGTAATGTCAAGATATATCCGGAGGGATACACCCCAAATGTGGTAGGCATTATGTGGCAAACAATGGCACAATTTCAAACGTGGTTTGGTAACTCTCCCTACCTCCCCATTGGAATACAGCTTCTTCCCCTCACGCCAATTGCGGGACACAGAGACGACGTTGATTGGGCCAAAAGCATGTACCCATCGTTTGAAGCTGCATGCGACGCAGACGAAGTATGCGAGGAACAGGGTTGGTCTATTTTGAAACTTGGGGCCCTTGCTACTGTTGGCCATGGACGACTGGCCTTGTCTCGAGCCCGGTTGCTTCCAGACGAGGTTTTCGAAAGTGCTGGTGGGAACGGACACTCATTGACCAACACTCTTTGGTTTATTGCAACGAGGGCCCCTGTCGAAAATCCCCTGCCCTTGGATGAAGCTTCCTCAACTAGTGTACAGCCCAACAAGCCATTCCCTGAAGAGAGTGTGTTGACAGATTGCTACATGCCCGAAACATGTACTGAATATGTTTTGGATACAATTGTCGAGCTTTACACGTGTAGGCAACGCATTCATTGGCTAATCAATACAATGGAAATGTCACAAAAAGATGCTTGTGTTCAGGTTGCCGCCGTGGAATGGCCACGGGAATGCGGCAAGTGCAATCCTCTAGCCAATTATACTGAAACCATTAAAAATGCTGAAGCAGAAGCGGCTCGTCGCTGCCCACCATGCTCACAGCAGCAGTGTCACAGTGATTTGAACCGCTGCCCTGTATACGAAAGGACCTATGTCTGTACTGGAGGACCCAACGAAGGCGGGTGTTCCGGTTTTCCATGGTATTTGGATAGTGCCCTTTGTACTGAATGCTGTGACCTGACGGATTGCCCCAAAATCTCGCCTTTGGAAGTGCCAGCGGTGGAGGCCACAGATGAGAGTGAGCCCAATTGCCCTACTTGTACAGAAGAAGAATGTTTGTCCGCGAAAGGCGGCCTGTGTCCAATTCAAGGGGCACCATTCTTGTGCATTGCTGGAGCTAGTAAGGGTGGTTGCTCACCACGCCCATGGCAGCTGCAAGATGGCCAGTGCCACAAATGCTGCACAGTCCCTCAGAGCTGCTTGGAATAAGTTTGTCCATATTGTGCATACTTTATCGAATCATCCGGGACAAAGAAAGAAAAACTGTCTATAATTGGTTTACTGTGTTCAATTGTTTTCCACATTACCCGGAGTTAAGGAACAAAACTGTTTAAAATTCTTGGTTTTCATTGTATTCAAATTTCATTTTTCACGAGGCGTAGAAATTGACATGCGATGTACTCCTCCAATTTAGTGAGTCAGTCACTTGAATGGCGTTGTCTCATCACCTTCACTACTTGTTTTATGTGATCGTCTGGTATGTCAATAGGCGAGCTGCGATTAGTTCATGGCTTATCTCGAAGGATGAAAAAACATTAGGCCGGTAATGAGAACAAATCTTGAGAGGGCTGACTCGCGATTGTTCCAATAGAATTTGGTGCGTGTGGGATGGCAGTCATCGTTACCCCTCTGTTTTCCCTACCGAAAATGGGAAAACCTATTCCTCCGTATCAAAGTGTCGACATTCTCGGAAGTGATGTATCTGTTGGTTGTACCTCCGTCCCTTCCTCCGTCTTGACGTTTTGCACCCAGTTCGAGAACAAGAGGGCATGGTAAGCGACGAATCGGTTTCATTCGATTCGGTAGAGACACGAGAATAGGCTGGATGACAATGTGGTTGTCGTCATGGTGGTGGCGTCGCGGAAACTTGAATAATATCCCATCGTACTTCTTCTGGGACAAGATAAGTATCCACGTCGCAACTGCCGCCATCGCACAAGACTGTTTCGTCGTATAGTCGATCCGCCACAGAGGTGGCCATGTCAGTGACAACGTAGGTACTTTGACAGCAGGCGGCGTAGTGCCAGGGTAACAATCCATCGTGGTCCGTCGTGACCATGGCCGTCGGATAGGATTGCATCAAGACATTGACAACCGTTTGATCAGATTTCGTCGGGAAAGCCGAATCCGGAGCTTGTCGATGTCGTTGTTCGTGGATTCCCAAGGCTACGGCGGCATAATGCAAGGGCAGCCGACCCTTGGTATCGGGAATGGAGGCAGCTTCCGGATAGAGTTCCAACAAGAACTGGACTATTTCCACTGCATCCATGGATCGTGAGGCGGCGGCATAATGCAGGGGCAATCGTTGCAAAGTCCCATCCGGCAGAGTCAACACTCGACGATTGGCAGCAGGAGCGGTGCTCGAGTCACCGCCCTTGTCCAAAGATTGCATCTCATCGCCGTCACCTCGTCCAGATACCCATTCCTGGGCACGTTGCAGTGTCATGGATTCCGATACCAACGCCAAGGGAAGGAGTTGGCCGTTCCAGTGTGAATTGTCAAAGACCAAATTGGACTTGTGCCATGTGACTTGTTCGGGCCATTGTCGTACCAATGTATAAATCACGTCCAAGGATGCCTTGTCATGGATACAGGCATGCAACAAGGGTGTAGCATTGTGGGTGTCTTGCATCAACAGGGCACGAGGAAATCGATCGGCCAACAATTGGACCATGGCCAAATGGTTGTTGGGTGCGCTCCAAAACGCATTGCCAGTGCTCCCACTCGTGGTTTCCGCGGCGGCTACCGCCTTGTGCAAGGGCAATTGTCCATGAGCATTGGGAATGGCTTCTCGCAAAACACTGGGTGCCTGGTCAATCAAGAATTCCACAACACGAGCCGGTGCCATGGAACCTCGCGCATTGAGTTGCATGGCACAATCCAATGGAAAGTGACCGTTATTGTCGGGATGCCACAAGGCGTCAGGAAATCCTTGAACCAAAATTTGAATCAAGGCCAAATTGCCTCGAATGACATGGTTCGATGCCTCATCGTTTGCTACAGCAGTGTCCTCATTGGTTGTAGTTCGTCTGCCGTGGTTGCTGGTATTGCTATGGCTCCTTTTCGTTGTCCAGCCGGTGTCATCGTTCCGGGGAACCGAACATGCTACATGTAACGGAAATTGTCCATGAGAATTTTCATGTACCAACGCTTCCGGTCCTTGTTGAACAAGGTATTGCACAGTGGTCGCCAAGTCTTCTTCCAGTAGTGTCGTCGACTCCTCTTCCTGCTGCGTGCTGGCAAGGCGATCACCCGCTTCCCACAGCACAACTTCGAGAGGAAGTCGTCGTCCAGGACCATGATCTTCAGTCAACAAGGCTTGAGGATGGGATTCCACCAAAACTTGAATCAGGTCCAATCGAGTCGGCAAAAAGGCCACACAAATATGCAACAAGGTTTGCCCATTGTAATCCACGAAACGAGCCGCCGATGGATCTCTTTCCAACAAATCTCGAATGTCTTGCACGGATGGCGTTTCATGGCCACTGCTGGTCAAGGGATTGAGAGCAGCAGCTAAATCATAGGCATCTTCTAAGTGCCGCCGATTCGGGGCCGCCATGGTGCACAATGCGTACGCACACCCCCGGCCACAAGGAAAATTTGGGGGCAAGAAATGACTCAGTCGAATGTTCAGACCGAGCTGCGACAGGATCACGACCAAACGACTCATGGGAGATAATTCGTGGGCAATAATAATGCTATGCAACATGCCACCCTCCGCGCCGGGGGACCTATTGTGCCTTACAATATCCGTGCTCAGCCGACAAGCGATGGCAGGCACAAAACCTCCAAGCGCATGTAACACTATTATTTTGATATTGATTGCACAAAGATCTATCCATTACCATACAAACCGTTGAGAGAACAAGCTATCCTAACATTATCATGACGGAATCGACGTGTCAAAAGGTGCCGAGATGGTCTTCCCGAAAGAAACTGATTGTTTTCGGAAGCCTCGTCATGTTTATTGGCGCTCCGCTCTATTCGTCCGTATCCTATTCTTCCTGGTGGTCGTCACATCCCATTTCCTCTCACAAACCCACTCAGGCGCAACAACACCAGCAAACAAATGAGTCAAACTTGAATCTCACGCGCAGTTCCTCGACTGGTGCTGGAGAATCCGATCGCCTGGCTGCCCAAAATACCACTCATACCCCTTTTCGTGGAGCAGTATCTGAGAAGGAGGAAGAGCCCCCAGAAATGGATGAGCGTGGACAAGGAAAACTGGTGGCCAACTTTGTAAGCGTCTCGACCATTCACGGGTGTGCTAGTACTATACTTTTTCCGTATCCTCATTCCCAACTTTCGCCTCTTTTCGTTGCTCTCTTTTTTTCTTTTCTTGCCCACCAGCGCAATCTGTCGTACAAAGTACCAGTCGCACGATTTCCTCATCTGATTCAAAAACAAAAGCAACAAGAAGGCCAAGAAACAAGTGCAAAACCACTCCTGGTGGTTGGTGTCTTGTCCAAGGCGTCCAACCAAGATCGTCGTCAAGCCATTCGACAAACCTGGGCCTGGAATCGAACCAATGTATTCTTTCTCGTGTCGGGTCCATGGACCAGTAAGCTCCAAACAGAGGTAGACGAGCACCAGGACTTGATTTGGATGGACGATCCCGATGAATATCGCCGACTCTCCTGGAAGGTTTTTGGCTTTTTTCACTCGGTCCACACCTACTTGGGTCGCTATTACAGCCATGTTTTCAAAACCGATGACGACTCCTTTGTCAATGTGGGGTACATTGAACAGTCGTTGGTGTCACAGCGGACACCAGAAAATCAAAACGATTATGGTAGGTATCAAAATGCATGGAGATGTGCTTTGCTGTTAGAAAACTGTGGTCGATTCACTCACCAGAGAATGATTCAACTCTTTCCTTCGGTCTTTTTTCTCTCTCGGTGGCATTTGTTCTGCTCCTACATCAGCAAAGTTGGCTTTTGCATGAGACAAGTGCCACCATCAAGTAACATGTTACAAAAAGAGTATCCAGTATATTCCAGTGGAGCAGGCTATCTAATGTCAAGGAGATTCCTGCAATGCGCGGTGAGTGCCCTCCCTCACCGTGACTTTTGGCACAACGAAGATGCCAACACGGGTGGTCTCGCACGATTCTGTAAGGTCCCCTGTACCCACGACGGCCGTATTTCACCATGGATACCGAAAACGGGAAGCCGGTATGGTCTGTTGGGAGGCGACGTTTTTGTGCAACATTACATTAAATCAAATCTGGTCATGGCCTGGCATCACAAGTTGGCCTGTGAAGGACCGATTGCAGACAAGACGAGTTGTCGTCCTGAGCCGCTTGACCCTATTGAAATGGTTGACATCGAGTCTCGTCCGATTTCCTGTGGAGGTCACATGGAGAAGAGCTGTAGTCAATGTCCCGGAGGACACGGCATGATATGGTGCAATGGCATGTGTCATTGGAGTGCCGAGGGAGTGATCAGCGATGGGAACCACTCTGCATCGGATCCCATTTCCGAATTTTATCGAGCATATGATCTCAAACATGGTAGGGACAAGGGAGATCAACGATGTGTCCTTCTGGATTATCAATGCCTTGAGTGAAAATCCAACAAACAATCTACTCTGTCGTGTAGAGCGTAGATGAGAGAAGAAAGTCCAGTGCCAAGCCGTCCGGTCCGAGTATCGTCCATGGTGACTGCCATTTTACACACTGTTAGGCCGATCCCATCTTGATTACCAAACAGTCATTCTCCACAAAATTCAACACAACATTCCATCGTCAAACTCCCCAATACCCCGACGATATTGGGTGTAAGAGGAGGCTCTCTGTAGTGTAGGCGTGCGTCATCTTGTATAAGTGGGAAAGAGGAGACCGATGGGGTATGTGTCGAAGGATTTGGATGGGCTGACACGGATAAGGGACAGAAGGTAAATGTCAGTAGACCAGTCACTAACACAGATAACGGAGAAACAGACTGTCGTCAGTATATTCGTGAGGAGACTGCGGGATTTGCAGCAAAACTCGAGTTTTGTTTGCCATCCCATGTATTGTTGTATGTAGTAGCGATTCAAAATTCAAAAACTTTCAGTAAAGGAAAGCAGGATCGTACGACACAAAAAACAGGAGATGCCTCGACAACAGGGTACAGCGAAATCACGAATGGCGATGAAAGTATCTCCAGAGGAGATCGAGTCAGAAGACAATGACGAACATGTGTCCGAGGCGAAATTGGCAGAGGAGACGAGGCGGAGGAAGAGGTCAAAGAGCGTGGTGAGACAAGGGGAGAAAGCCAAAAAGGAACTGAAATCAGGAAACGCGATGAATCGCTCTCCAAGGAAGAGCGATGCAGAAGACAATCCTACGGACGATGAAGATGTCTTTGAGGCGGAATCGAAAAAGAAGAAGAGGCAGAGGAAGAGTGGTAAGCGCGACGTGAATCAAGGCGAGAAAGCCAAAAAGGTACTGAAATCACCAAAGGCAATGAAACGCTATCCAAGGAAGAGCGAGGCAGAACACAATCCTACGGACGATGAAGATATCTCGGAGGAGGAATCGGTAGAGGAGAAGACGCAGACGAAGAGGTTTAAGCGCGATGTGAATGAAGGCGAGAAAAGGGAAAAGGAAGCGAAAGCAGGAGAGGCGATGAAAGCCTCTTCAGAGGAGAGCGAGTCAGAAGAGAGCGAGTCAGAAAATAATTCTACGGATGATGAAGATTTCTCTAACGTGGAAGCGGTAGAGAAGAAGACGCAACCGAAGAGGTACATGGGCGTTGTGAAACAAGGAGAAAAGGCCAAAAAGAAACCGAAATCAACAAAGGCGATGAAAACCTCGCATAAGAAGAGCGATGCAGAAGACAATCCTACGGAGGATGAAGAAGGCTCTGAGGCGGAATCGGTAGCGACGAAGACGGAGACAAAGAGGTTGAAGGGCGTAAAGAAACAAAGAGAGAAAGCCAAAAAGGAACCGAATTCAGCAAGTCAGACGACAGCGAGAAAGAAGCATAGACGTCGTGGGAAGCTGTGTGACGTTGCTAAGGAGAAGTTGTCGAAGAAGACTGACGGACAGGAAAAGAAGTATCCATTGCTGTTGTACGACGATGATTCGAAAGACGATGAGTTGAAGCTATCGGTAAAGTCTATCAGGAAAAGAGGGAGTGTGGTATTGGAGGGAATTTTCAAGCCGGAGGAGCTTGAGTTATTGAAGACTCGTGCATTGTTATGTTTCACCCATGAGGAAGTGGACGGAATTTCGAAGCATTGCGAGAATATTGGGCCTATTGTGACTACTAGCGGAGGCACACTGCAAGTTGAAATCAAGGAGAAAGTGAAGAAAGTTGAAGATGAACGTAAATCAGCAGTTGAGGAGTTGATGTTTTGCATGGAAAAGAGGCTTAGAACTCTGGCATACATTCTGTACGGGTCACGTGATTGCACGGTCAAGAAAATGTATGTTTGGAAGAAGCTGATGCACAATGGCTCCATGCGGACTCTATGTATCAAAACAATCTAAAGGCTCTGTTGTGCCTGTCAGTCGATGGTTGTGCGGTAACTCAGGTACTTCCGTATGATTGTCTTCATGACAAGCCACTGCTAGCTTGTCCAAGTCAAAAGACGTTGCGTAATGATACGATCCGCGAACGATTCAAGTACCTTTATGAAGTGAGTGGAATTTATAATTGGTTGAAGGAAATCTACAATCAGCGGCTGAAACCGGCAAAAGAAGACGGATTTGAATTTGGCGATATGTTTGTGTTTAGTGGAGATGTTCTTCATGCCGGACCAAGTACGAAAAACGACCCAAGAGATCGATTGTTTCTGTTTATGACTCTAGATTTCGGTCACACTGCTGATTATCACAATCGTCAGCTGCATCCTGCGTCATTGTACGAGGTGCTTCATGGCTGTAACAGCCCACAAAAGCTGAGAGCAGTGGCGATTCATTGTGCTGCAAGGCGGGCAAGCGATGCAGAGGTGAAGAATGCGTGCGACTGTTCATGGCCGAAGAATTCGACGAGGGGGGGGGGGGACGTCGGAAGGAATGACGACGGAAGGCCGGAGTACCCGTTCGTCAAGTGACTCAGCAAAGAAGAAAAGGAAACGAGAAGTTGATGCTGTCGAGCCAGCGCCGCCAACTCTTACGGAGCTCAAGGCAAAGATTGAAGAGGTGGCAGAAGAAGTGTCGACCTCCGGTGAGGAGAAGAAGGATGGGTTCTAGGTATCATCACCCAACAGCACGAGAGGGCAGGTTGCGTCATGCGTTTATCAATCAGACGATCAGTACATTGTGGTTATTAGTATGTTGAATGTCGTTAATACGTCAGATAAACTATGGAACTAGTTGCAACCTAAGGCTTTGTTGGTTGGGGATATGTATAAGTTGCACTGGTTGGGCAGTTGTGGTTCATCGGGTTCTGAGCTACTTCCGCATTTCATGAGATGGGATCATCGTTTCCAGTCTGTGTAATTGGACTTCTTCTTATATGAGGCTATGTGACGGAGTCCTGACATCTCCGTCATGACGTCACAATGTGGAAGATAACGTTGTCATGTCACGGAATGGAATTTATCGTCGTCAGGCAGCTGACTATGGTGCCCTTGGTGGGGGCAAGACACAGATCTTTTGGAGCGGCGCAGATTCGGGGGGGGGGGGGGTGGTAGCTGCACAGTGTAATATATTATATAAAATAAATCGCATTTGTGTGATCACGGCGTGCAATTGCTGGAGAAAACAGTACCTGTGCTACCTGGATGCAAATTTCATAGTAGGTGACTAATGGTAATGCTATGGCCATGGCAAAAGAATGGACCCAGTTTAGCTAAGGTTGAAATTACAAAAGTAACAATAGAACAGTACCTGTGCTACCAGGATGATATAGCGATGGCAAAAGGATGCACCCAGTTGAGCTAACGTTGAAAGTACAAGAAGCAATGGACCTTGTAGATCATTCGTTATTCTGTTGATAAAGCCACGAATCGAAGTCGACCATGGTATCATAGAGTTTGGAACCAGAGTCCGCTATTTTGTGTCTGTGTACATGTAGCAAGGGATCTTGAATGTTATTTCCAACGAGTATGCATGCTTGTTTCAAGAGGGAACGGTAGAAGATTGGATGCCTTTTGGCAAACTCATGAGGGGATACTTTGGGAAAGCGAGTCTTGAGAAAAAGGAGAAAGAGGTCTTCTGGACACCGAGAGCAGGGGACTTCGTAATCTTCTTCGTGCTTTACAGATGATAAGACAGACTTGTCGTCAGATAGAGCCCTGATATCATGCACAGACATCTTTCCATTGAAAGTTTCCATCGAAAGGTTGGTTGATTGTGAACAGATGCAGGATATCGCAATAATGAGATTGCTATTGCATGGGATGGGATATGTCATCCTAACGCAATGAGATCACATGACATGTGGAATTGTGGGATCATAGTAGGTACGTCATTTTTTTACTACTTCTAGGTAGATGACGTGACTGTCATTTTATGAAATGATATGTCGTTGCCACAGTCTAGGGGAGACGGTACAAGGAGAAGGTAAAAAGTGATGCCGCGTGTAGTCCTCCTGCAAGCAATGGGTAGCCTTAACATAGGAGTAGCTAGTAACCATGTGCTGTTGAAATGTAGGGAATCGCTTTAAGTCATGCACCCTAAACATGACACTACCATAGGTAGTTCTGCTCTTTTTCAACATGAGGGGAATCGACCCATCCTTCGACTCGAGTCCGCCTAAAGCAAACCTCTCAGGACCAGTATCGATGTGCAAACCTCACACATTGGTTGGATTATAATGTAAGCTATAACCACTAGGCCAAGATGTACCTAAGTGATCATGGAATTATTACATTTTATTCCATTGGACGAGAGATCTCCCAGCACCTATAGCAATATGATAACGGAATACGGAAATATATCACAAATATACTTCAATCGATTCAGTATTTTGGCCCAAGTTGGTATGTATTCATTTTATTCCGTAGAAGGAGAAATCCCCGAACGCCTGTGGCAATATAATATTGGAATATGCAAATATACCACAAATATATGTTCACCGATATATAGGATATAAGGAAGATTCTGTATTGAGTTTTGAGGCTCGGGGGAATTCTACCATATGGTATGGTAGCAGATGACACACGACAGGAAGGAAATATTCCATCCTATGAGATGAAAACGTCACGACTGTGATGGTGTCGTTAAGGTTGCACCTGGATCTCTAGCCTATATCACACTCAAGAAATCAGAATAGGTAGATCTCTACCAATCATCAAGCGTCGAGATATGTCATACGTCTATAACAATCGCTGACGTACCATGTATTACCCATCAGTCTCGGCGATATATCATGGCATGACATGGAAACGTCATTGATGAACGGTGACGTGAGAACTGTCTGCACTGCCCGACCTGGCATAAATAGGTACGCCAATACCTAGCTGTATCCGAAAGACAATGACTGCGATATCTGATGCCATGACATGGTGAAGCGTGTAACATATGCTGATGGCATGCATCTAATTAGGTTGATAATTCCGTGTCGGTGTACGTTACTGAGTACAATCACTGAATCTCCCATGTCGTGAAATGGCACTCTTATTGCTGCATCATCTGTTATCTAGAGTAACAAGTCAGCCTAACAACGGAACCTGCATAGTAACAGTAGCTAAAGAGGTGTCGCACGTAGTTAACCTGCTAGCAATGGGTAGATAGTAACTATGTGCTAGTATAAATCTTTGGTGCAACTGAAAACTGTGATTTCAACGTCATGAAATGACATCGACACGAGACATCATAAATAGTGATGTAGAAAGCATAGCTACGCATTCGACAAGACGTAGCTAAACGACCACCTACGCACCGATCGAAATCGAACACGTCTCCGAGATATTCATGGCATGAAATGGAAACGTCATGGACGAAGGGTGACATGAGAATTTTGTGCACTACTGAATCTAGGTACTAAGTAAATGCGTCTTAATCAAAAGCGGCTGACGTTACTGAGTACAATCACTGGATCTCCCATGTCATGAAATGACACTCTTGCTTCATCATCTGTTATGTACGGCAACAACTTAGCGTAGCTTATACTACGCAGCGACTGAAAACCATCATGTCTGAGATGAATTCATGGGATTTAGATATCTCATGTCATGACATGGAAATGTCAGCGATGAAGGGTGACGTGAGAACTATTTGCACAGTTTGCCAGCAATGAAGCTAAAAAGTTATCGCGCGTAGTACGAAGGTACAGAGCATTCCTGCCTATCAATACTAATTCTTGTTACAATAGGTAGGGTCTACAAAGTACTCCTATCTGCTTGCCCACATCGCCGTGTAAGGATCTATGTCATCGGAAGGCAGGATCGCATTCCTTGACATGACGTAGCCAAACCTAGAAGGCCGCACTAATGACGTCTCCCATACGTTGGTAGAACGTTTAGTATATGTATCTTTGAGAGGGACAATGACTGGTGTTTGTACATCTACATTCATTTGCACCGCAACTACATATCATCCTTAGATGCTCTTACTTGTGCTTTGACAGGGTACTAAGACGATGCGACATACCACGCATCATCTTCAAGATTCCAGATCTGTAAATTATGTCACATTGGTTTATCCCTTGCGAGCAGCAAAAGCTTTATCTTCACTTCCTGTCGCCGCAAGTACGCCAACGTACCTCTTAACTTCCACGATACTACGGAATTTCCGCTCTCTCCCGTCCGTTGTAGGAGCAAACCAGTAGAAATCAACGCGATTTTTCGTCATTCCACTTTGTCGTTTATACTGCCTCTCCACCCAACCTTCGGGCCAACCCTCCTCACGTAGGAACTTCGTTGGCTCACCTACATACACTGGATTGCTTGCTGACTTGTCTGTGGAAGCTTTTGTCTGCCGCTTGACCGTTTTCTTCTTTGCTTTCGCAAGCGTTGTTTTCTTGACAGCCTTTTTCGGTTTGACAGGCGGTGTAAGGGACGGAGTTGATTTCTGATTAGGAGAAGATGATCTCTTTCGAAGCGATGTAGCCACAGACTTCCTTTTGCTGACGGATCGTATGGGGTTGCGTGTGCTTACAGTGCTCGATACGGTGGGTGGAAACCCACCAGTTAACAAAACTTCTTCTTCCTGACATTTGTCATCCAACAGAGCTTTCCTAGCTATTCGTTTTTTCTTTCGTCCAGATGGCAAGCGTTGGATCCAGTTCTCGTCACGAGAAGATTGGACAAGCACAGACTCAAATGCCGTTTTTTTACTTGGAAACTGGTTGGCTCCTCTTTCCGTTGCCTTTGAATCATCAGCCGCAACTTCTTCTTCAAAAGTCTGGCTGACCACTTCCGCCTCTGTTTCCGGTATGGCGCCCTCAGGAACTCCACCAGAGCTCCGCATCATTTCCTCCTCTTCGTCGGAGCTGTCGTCGGAATCGATGAAGATGACTGTCACTACCTTGTTCGACATCCCGCGGTTGCTCCAGATGCGTATCAAACGGACTTTCAAGAGAAACAAACAAAGCACTACTACTTGCAATCGAGAGTCCTTTCCCGCGTGACTCGTAACCTTATACAAGCAAGTAGTAGGACTCGGGACTCGTGGTCGTGAGCGGGTTAATCTAGCTATATTAGCTGTGTTTCCCGGCATATTGCATTCGACGACTATCGAACGGAACTATCTGCTGTCAAATGACTATCCATGACTGTTGACAGAAACGTCACTGTGCTTGTTCTTTATGGTAATTGGTAGGGAGAACATGTACATGACTGCTTCGGTGTCGAGTGAAGTTGGGACACCCCTCACTGAGCAAACGATGACGTTTGGAGGTAGTGCGTCACACATTTCATGGGATGAGATATTTCTCTACATTTGCCTTGTAGAGACTAACAATACCACCAATCACAGACAGGTGCTAGCACTGACGTTAGGATTAGTTAACACACGACTGCATCGGTCTAGAAACACCCGTCACTGAGCGAAGTATGACGTTTGCTAATTCACTACCAATGGTATGAAAATCTAGCGGAAACTGAAGTAGTGCGTCACACATTTCATGGGATGGGAGATACCATGTCAATGGATATTGATTGTGATGTCAAAATGTGACATCGATTGCAGAGAACTTGCGATGTGACGTTGTCATCAATCACTTACCAATGTTATTGTTGGTAACAAGTATCCGATGTGATTGACTGAAGTCATAAATTAGCATAACTTGCAACAACATCATGGGTAGGAACACACACAGCACCCCTGCCAACAATGGCAAAGACAAAATAATCCCCAAAAAAGTCAAAGACTCCATTGAGAAGAAATCCCCATCACGAAACTCTATGATTTTCTCCAGCGATGATTCGGAAGACACTCCTACAATGTCACCACCAATGGTGACGGCGTATGACAAAATGGAAACGGACTCATTTAAAGACATGAAAGAAAGTTTGAAGACCCAAGATATAACAGTCAAGATTACCCCGGACAAGAATGATGATGACAGCGACATTATTGAAGACAGTGATGACGATAATATGATTGTGATGTCGCCGAAGAAACTTCATCCATCTCCAGTGTCGAAGACAGAGATGAACCTGAAATTTTGTTCCGGCAGCCCCAATAAATCTGTTGACACCAAAAATAACCTTGCTACAAAAACAAGATGCATTGGGCCATTTAAACTTGTCAATAAATATGTCATCTTGCTGCTTGTTGCGAAAGAAGCTGCCGATGGCCAGTTTCTATATTGCTTCTCCAATTTCCTTGTCATGAATACAGTGGAAAATAACATGAATACATTTTTCAGCGACATGATGGTGGATTCAGATAACATCTACTACTTGGTCGACAAAGATGGGAAAGAAATTTGTCACCAAGGAACTGCAAAATCAACAGGAAACTCCTATGACAAGAAAATTGGCATGATTGCTGTATATATGGAGACCAAACCGAGTAAAGAGGCTTTAGCGTACTTGTCGAGTTCATTTCATAAAGTGGTTGAAAATACGAAGTTCAAAGACAAAAAGGTCTTGGATGGATTGGAAGAGTTTAACAAGTACAATTTTCTAATCAGTGCCGAAGGAGGTCTCGGTAAATGGATCGGTCGTGATGGCCTGGTGTCCATGCTTTGTCTGCAGTATGATGACTTTGAGGTCTATACAGGATGGGCAAATACGGAAGAGAGACAGGAGATGATGAAGTCTTTCTATCCATTTGGCCATTGGACAGTTGAAAATGCAAGCTGTTTGGGAGTGCCGAAGAAATTTTTATCCTATCCGGAAAAAGTGAAGATGGCGTCGTCATAAAAACATCAGGTAGTTCATTCCATTATATATTTGATTAATATCGTTGTTTCCATTATTTAACGATCACCGGTCAAAATACCAGCCACTATATGCATATGCCGCTACCAACTACCAACTACCATCATTATTTAACAATCACCTTTCATAACATCTTACCCGATCGCAGATGCGTCATGCACTACCCTACCAACTATAATAAGTCCGACGCATAGCCTCCATCTCCTATGCGACCCAAGAGACGTCACTGTTGATCTGTATAGTCTCTAGTGACTCCTTATACCGACAAAAAAGAACAATACACCCCTGGCGTCGAAATGTCGCCCGCGCAGTCGGTCGGCCTGCCTTTGCGGCAGGCTTGCGGCAGCTAGCTTCTAGCTATAAGCTTTTCATCCTGGTAGCACAGGTAGTGTTTTCTTCAACGGACATACCTCTAGCTGCAGGTGTCTTCAGCGCATACCTAGCTAGCTTCAGCAGGGAAGAGGCGATTTTGCTTCCACGTTTGTTGACGGGCTGTGCAAACAGTTCTCACGTCACCCTTCATCCGTGACGTTTTCATATCGTGGCGCGAGACATCGCAATCAGATGAATTGCTCTTGCACATGATGGCTTCAGACGTACGACCGAACTACCTAGACTTATAGGACCCGGATATGTGTGTTCCATCATCTGACACCACATAGTTGTGTCCGTGGACAGCGTGTCGTGCAATGCCTGCCTTGGTGTATCGGACAAGATTGTCATCAGTAAATTGCAATTCCGCGCTGTTACAGGTCTGGTAGGTAGGAGTACAGGTAACACTATGGAGAGGAACAGGAACAGCCGCAGCGTTAGAGTCAGATCGTGTCTTACGTAGCTAGATGCGTGTCATCAGCATCTGAAATCGAGACCAATTTATCGCATTGCGATATCTCATGGCGTGACATGGAAACGTCATCGATGAACGGTGAGGTGATGCACGCCATCGTGGAACCCCTAACATATCGTGACGACAACCTTGCCAATGTGTCCAATTTGGGAGATATTGTCGAATACCCATTGTAGAGTCAGTATCTTTCTTAAAGGCCGTTCCTGTGCTTCGAGGTGGCATTACAATCGTCATGTCATACCACCTCATGTATGTGTACCTGGCGGACGAAATGATGTCTGAAGTCAATTTCATTGCCTTGCGGCGAACTTTGTAACCTAGCTACCGAAACATTCATGCCCACCTAGGTATTTATCGGATTGATAGTAAGGAGTCTATAGGGGATGGAGTCTATATTAGTTATGGCTGTATCCCGGGGACAAAATAATGGTTATCTTTGTCAGGTAGCTACGGAAACATTCACGCCTATCCTAGGTATTCGTCGCATTGATAGTAAGGAGTCTATATGTGGCAATAGCCTACCTAGGAATTAGTCGGGTTGATAGTAAGGAGTCTATATTAGTCATAGGCAACATACAAATGAGTCCAAAAAACGAAGTGCATGTGACAAGTGCTTCGTCCCTGTTCCTCAATTACTCCTTTAAAGGCAAGAACTTCTGAAGAGACTCTTGGGGGTTCATTGTTTTGCGTGTTATTTGGAACGTGCAATTGTAGGAAAGTAAGAAGTATAAGAGTTGCAAGCGCTTCATGCGATATTCCACAACAGCGGTGTGGAAGATGTTGTATGAATAAAACGAATGTAGAATAGAGACATCGTGGTTGGTCGAGCTGGTTCATATGCTGCACAACCATCTTTCTTGTCCAATTCTTCTGGTGGATCAAATGGTTATGAATGGCAGAAGTGAAACAGGATATCTGATTTGGAGCTACAACTTATGTTGAGGCCTGTTCAGGCAGTTCTCACGCCACTGTCTACCAACTACGAGCCCAATACATGGTGCGGCATATTGCATCGGACGACTATCGAATGGAACTATCTGCTGTCAAATGACTATCCATGACTGTTGACAGAAACGTCACTGTGCTTGTTCTTTATGGTAATTAGTAGGGAGAACATGTACATGACTGCTTCGGTGTTGAGTGAAGTTGGGACACCCCTCACTGAGCAAACGATGACGTTTGGAGGTAGTGCGTCACACATTTCATGGGATGAGATATTTCTCTACATTTGCCTTGTAGAGACTAACAATACCACCAATCACAGACAGGTGCTAGCACTGACGTTAGGATTAGTTAACACACGACTGCATCGGTCTAGAAACACCCGTCACTGAGCGAAGTATGACGTTTGCTAATTCACTACCAATGGTATGAAAATCTAGCGGAAACTGAAGAAGTGCGTCACACATTTCATGGGATGGGAGATACCATGTCAATGGATATTGATTGTGATGTCAAAATGTGACATCGATTGCAGAGAACCTGCGATGTGACGTTGTCATCAATCACTTACCAATGTTATTGTTGGTAACAAGTATCCGAAGTGATTGACTGAAGTCATAAATTAGCATAACTTGCAACAACATCATGGGTAGGAACACACGCAGCAGCCCTGCCAACAATGGCAAAGACAAAATAATCCCCAAAAAAGTCAAAGACTCCATTGAGAAGAAATCCCCATCACGAAACTCTATGATTTTCTCCAGCGATGATTCGGAAGACACTCCTACAATGTCACCACCAATGGTGACGGCGTATGACAAAATGGAAACGGACTCATTTAAAGACATGAAAGAAAGTTTGAAGACCCAAGATATAACAGTCAAGATTACCCCGGACAAGAATGATGATGACAGCGACATTATCGAAGACAGTGATGACGATAATATGATTGTGATGTCGCCGAAGAAACTTCATCCGTCTCCAGTGTCGAAGACAGAGATGAACCTGAAATTTTGTTCCGGCGGCCCCAATAAATCTGTCGACGCCAAAAATAACCTTGCTACGAAAACAAGATGCATTAGGCCATTAACAATTCCTTTTCGATATTGTGACGACGACAAAGATTCTGAACACATGATTCCTGAAAACACCGATGAACAACAAAATGACAAAATACCGTCCTCTATGTTGCAAGGGGAGGATATCGATGACTTCCTCTCTCATATTGAAAACGACCTCCAAAATTTTCATCCTACCAATGAAGTTTCTCCGGACGCATATCAGACAGACTTTATTCCAGAATCCATTTCCTTCACGGCAGTTCGTGCATCAGGAGGCTACATGTGTGGAACATATGGAATTTGCAAATTACCACACACCTATTCCGATGAACAACAACCATTTCTCCCTCAGCATTCTCTTCAACAATCCTTAACTAGTGAAGAGCAGCCAGCAGAAGAAGACCTGTACATTGAGGATCGACCACCAGCACAGCAAGACATTATTAAGGTGTTATTAGAGCACAGATCCTTGCTCCCCGATCGTTGCGTAACTGTTCTGTCCGCGTCTAAGCGCCTTCCGGACGCAAATGGATCTGCTTTAAGTTTTTGTCTGTGGGCAAAAAAAGCTGGCCTTGATTATGACCAGACAAGAGCTTTCCAAGTGTTCACCAGCTGTTTTGTTCTTTCATTTTTCCGAGATGCCAAGATGCCTTCAGCTGCACGTACTCGAAGCCAAGCATTTTTGAAAGAAAAATTGCGATTGATGAAGCTAGCTGGCAAATTACCCATTCTAGCTACCCAACAAAGAATGAGTAATTTCAAAAAGGCAATCTTGTTTGCTTTCTTCATGGACCAGGCGGAAGTGGAAAATCAGCTGTTCTTGAAATGCTACAGTCCTACGCTCGTGAATACTGCAAATTCCTTGGATATGAGTATACGAAATGGACGATTATTGTTTCTGCAATGAGTGGTGTTGCTGCAACACTTGTTGGTGGTTACACTACTCATTCAGCTGTACATCTCAACAAGTGCATCTGCAACATACCATTTGAGGACAAAATACGTTTGTAGAGACGGGTCATTTCACTGTGTTTCATCAGACGCTTTCGGTTATGAATACGAAGAAGAACAAGAATGCAAACATTACAATTCTCTGGCTGGTAAGCAACCACAGAGACGTCAGATTCCGGTAGGGCCTCAAATAGAATACTCTCGGTTACTGCATCGTCAAACAACCTGTTGCTTCCCTTTCGTTTTTCATCGAACAGTTTTCTTTTCTGCTTAATAATGTACAGATCAACCGTATATTTTTGTATTGCCCGACCAACTTGCACCTTTTTCACAAAACATTCGGTGGATAGCTTCGTATAGAGGTACCTACACTCTGACCAAGATTATTAATTGTCGATGAGATCTCCTTTGCATCCAAGTCGGATATACAAAAACTTGACGCTCGCGTCAAATACCTGAAGGACAGTCCTATCCAGAAGTACGGAGGACTTGATATTATCTTCTGCGGTGACATGCGTCAGTTGCAACCTGCTAATGGTTATATGAGAATTTATGATGAGGAATTCCCCGAATTTCATGGGAGTGTTAACTGCTACCTTGAACTGAATGGGATGCACAGATTTTCAGGTGATATGGCATGGGGGAAACTTTTGAGTCGATTTCGCAATGGAGAATTGACGTCAGATGATGTTGATCTTCTAAATACAAGGGTAGTTGACCAAAACAACCTGAGCCTTCCAGTGGACCTTCGGTATGCATGCTTCAAGAATATTGATCGGGTTTCAATTAATACATGGCTGTTTCTGAGTCATGTTCAATCAGCCCCGGACACAGCATACATCAAGAAGAACTGCATTCTTATTTTGTCCAGCAATCTTCAGATTAAAGAGGGTGATTGCCAATATCGTTCACCGTCAAATGGATGGGAACATTATTTTTGGCATCATTGTGGTGAAGGGCATTGCAAACCAACAAGCTTTTCCGGTCGGTTTGATCCTGCTATGTTGCTTTTCTACAATCGACCAGTTATGGTCACCAACAACGAAAATGTCGAGAAGATGATAGCAAATGGGACACGTTCTTATGTCCGGGCTGTTCATCTGAAACCTGGAGAGTCTTATACTATGTGTTCTGTCGACTCTATTTCAATTCCAACAGTCAGAGCAGAGCAAATACAAAAAGTGGTGCTTGCCTTTGAGAATTCCTCTTCAACAGATGAGACATTTGAGCTGGTTCCTAAAGAGCATACATTCATTGCTGATGTACCATATCCAAAACCACTTCAATGCGGAAAAAAGGAATCACGGCTGACACTTCACATGAAAGAACTTTAGCTCCCCTTCATCTGCAACAATGCAACAAAGGGTCATAAACTTCACGGTGCGTCAGTTGCATCGCTGTTTGTACATACCTGGTCAATGGTTGAAAATTGGTCCTATGTCGTTCTCTCACGAGTACGCACAATGACAGGACTTTATCTGAAAAAACCTTTGGAAAAGAGACTCCTCAGACTTTTGAATAATGTACCACAAGTCTACAAGAACCTGATCCATTTCATGAAAACAAAAGAGGTTCAACCAATTTCCAATGACGACTACAACATCTTATTCGAGGGTGAAAAGGAAGCCATAATACAGTCTCTCTTCCACTAATACAAATACTATTGAAAAAGACTTCGGACCAAATATCCGACAGAAATGGGATGTCCTGTTTCCTAGCGGGCTCCTCTTTACCAACTACCATCGTTATTTGTCAATCACCTTTCATAACATCTTACCCATCGCAGATGCGTCATGCACTACGAGTAAAGATTTTGTCTTTCAACTTCCAATATCCTCACTTACCAGACGTGCGACCCAAGAGACGTCAGTTGCCCCACTTACTAAGCTAGCTTCTAGCTTCTAGCTATAAGTGTCCTCGCTCCTCATTTTGTGTGGAGCCGGGCGCGTCGGTCGACGTCACCCAAGCGGGTGCGCGCGGCAGCGTTAAAATAGACTGTACCTTTTTTAGCTTCTAGCTATAAGCTTTTCATCCTGGTAGCACAGGTGGTGTTTTCTTCAACGGATGCGCATACCTCTAGCTGCAGGTGTTTTTCAGCGCATACCTAGCTAGCTCCAGCAGGGGAGCACCTAGGTAGAGGCGATTTTGCTTCCAATCTTGCTACCTTTCTATGGGGTGAAAGTAGATTTTGTTGGCGGGCTGTGCATAGAGTTCTCACGTCACCCTTCATCCGTGACGTTTTCATATCGTGGCGCGAGACATCGCAATCAGATGAATTGCTCTTGCACATGATGGCTTCAGACGTACGACCGAACTAGATTTATAGGACGAGGATATGTGTGTTCCATCATCTGACACCACATAGTTGTGTCCGTGGACAGCGTGTCGTGCACAAAATTCTCATGTCACCCTTCGTCCATGACGTTTCCATTTCATGCCATGAATATCTCGGAGACGTGTTCGATTTCGATCGGTGCGTAGGTGGTCGTTTAGCTACGTCTTGTCGAATGCGTAGCTATGCTTTCTACATCACTATTTATGATGTCTCGTGTCGATGTCATTTCATGACGTTGAAATCACAGTTTTCAGTTGCACCAAAGATTTATACTAGCACATAGTTACTATCTACCCATTGCTAGCAGGTTAACTACGTGCGACACCTCTTTAGCTACTGTTACTATGCAGGTTCCGTTGTTAGGCTGACTTGTTACTCTAGATAACAGATGATGCAGCAATAAGAGTGCCATTTCACGACATGGGAGATTCAGTGATTGTACTCAGTAACGTACACCGACACGGAATTATCAACCTAATTAGATGCATGCCATCAGCATATGTTACACACTTCACCATGTCATGGCATCAGATATCGCAGTCATTGTCTTTCGGATACAGCTAGGTATTGGCGTACCTATTTATGCCAGGTCGGGCAGTGCAGACAGTTCTCACGTCACCGTTCATCAATGACGTTTCCATGTCATGCCATGATATATCGCCGAGACTGATGGGTAATACATGGTACGTCAGCGATTGTTATAGACATATGACATATCTCGACGCTTGATGATTGGTAGAGATCTACCATTGGTCCTCGGGAGGGATGTAGGATCCCTGCACGTGCCTATTTACTATAGCCCATTTTGTACTGTACTTGGTTTTTATTTTTAGTGTACGTATGTATTTTAGCGGTCGTGGGAAATTCCGAGCGTAAAACCAGGGTCACAAAATGGATCGAAACGCAACCAGTACAACAACGAGTGAACCCGTAGTGCATGAACCGATGAACCAAGGAACAAACGACCATGACAATCAAACAAGCGAGGCAACAAGCACAACAGCGAGCAAAAGCAACCAACAATCAACCAAAAAGGACAACCAAGGCAATACAATCAACAAACATCAAAGAAGCAGCATGGTAGAACAGCAGCGAGCGAAAAACATAAAGCATCAAGAGAGACAAGCAAAGCATCAAACAACAAAACCAAAAGCGATGCAACAATCAACCAAGACAAATGACAAAGCAACAATCAAACAAAGGCAAAAACCCACGCAATAAGCCAACAAAGGCAAGAAACAACAATAGAAACAGAGACGACGAAAATGAAACAAACATCAATCCAACAAACACAGAAACATAACCAACAACCAAACAGAAAGAACAACAGAGCAGACCGAGAGAAAAGAGAAGCAAGACAAAGGTTAGAGATGCATTGATAATGGAAATGGATGCAACAATCAAAAAGAGCAAAGACAACACTTACGTATTGAAGCGATCTACACGCAGAGCTCAAGCAACAATCTGCAATGAAAAGGAAGCAGTGAGAACATAGAAAAGACAAGACAACAATCAAACACAGAAAACTTACCTAGTTCAGTAGTATCGTCCACCATGGTGGTTGTGATTGTAGTGATCACCACCATGGTGGCGACTGTCCCCACGAGGATAGTACTAGGACTCGGAGCGGTGGTGGTGGTATGAGGAACTGTATTTGGGAGGAGGGGGCGAAAGGTGGAAGTGCTCCACTCGTTGACGGTACACTGCCTCCCCAATCAGACGAGAAGATGGAGGAGGTGGTGGCGGAGGCGTGTACGAGCGTGGAGGTGGAGGTGGAGGGGTCTGTCCACGAGGAGGATAGTAGTTGTTGCGTGTGGGAGGAGGAGGTGGACTCCAGTTCACCATTGCCCCATTTCCATTGTTATAGGAAGGCGGAGGAGGGGGAGAACGACGTTGTGATTGGGCGTAGTGGTTGTTGCGTTGGTCGTAATGGCCCTGATGGCTGCTCTCCAATGATCCGTGGTGGTGGTTGCTGTGATTGTGTTGGTCTTGATGGCCGAGGTGGCCACTCTCCCACGATCCATGGTTGTTGTTGTTGTGGTGGCGGGGGCGTTCGTCGTAGTACGACGAACGGCTGTTGTTGTTGTTGTGGTGGTGGTAGTGGCTATCGTCGTATGGTGGTCGACGATGGTTGTTGTTGTTGCTGTTGTTTTGACACTCGTAGTGGGGAGGTCGGCCACTGTTATTGTTGTTGTCGTTGTAGTTTTGGAACTCGTAGGGCGGTCGGCCGTTGTTGTTGTTGTTGTTCTCGTAGGGAGGTCGGCCATTGTTGCAAGTGTTGTTGTTGTTGCTCTCGTAGGGTGGTGCTCCATTCTTGTTGCTCTCGTAGGGTGGTCTGCCAGTGTTGTTGCTCTCGTATGGTGGTCGGCCATTGTTGTTGTTGTTGTTGTTGTTGGAGTTGTGAGAGTTGTTGTTGTTTTGGTTGCCACCATCCCCGTCGCCCCAATCAAAGCCTAGCGGAGAGAACGATGGAGACGAATCGTTGGCACCACCACCAGCAGCAGGAGCATCGGACGAATGGTTCGGCGCTACAATCAGAAAAGAATGACAGAAAGGTGAGAGACTGATTTCGAATGAACAACAATCAGACAACAAACTTACGCGACGACTTCTTCGGCTGTTCCACTTTGTCTTCTGGGGGGATGTACCAGTTTGCCGTCGAAGCCTTCAACTTCGACGCGGTAGAGACTTCTTGGTACTCATAATTAATCTCGGCCGATTTATGACGGCCAAAATTCGTTGCCAAGACTTGTGGCACTCCGCAATTCGCCACTTTAGAGATGCCCGTTCTACGAGCAGTTCGACCGGTGAAGTTTCCATCTTCGGGGAACTTGCATCGAGCAGCCAGCGCCTTTGTGTTGTTCGCCGCGAAGTTGCTGCCGAGTTTGCCACCAGGACGCATACCCGTGGCCGGGTCGAACTTTTCTTGGGCACGGTCCTTCACCAGGTCAGTCCAACCCAAGTGTTTGGACCCACATTTTCGGGCCGCGATGATTTTCTTTGGGGCTTCGTACAAAAACAAGAGTCCCTTCCAGCCCGGCGGATGCGCTACCTTTCGGTAGTGCATAAATAGCTTATACGTACTCCACGGGTCTGCTTCGTTTTCTATGATCATGTTGGACAGCGAGTCATTCTCGCGGCGAAACGTAGGCTTGGCTAGCGTCAATTTTACGTTCTTGTGGTGGCCAGCATCAAGTGGGATGATTGCTGGCTTGCCCGCATGTTCTCCGTACGACTCATCTAAACGAGCTACGAATCGAAAGTCAGTAATCCTTGCTAAATGAATCTGAATAGAAGTAGCAAGAACATCAGTAGAGGTGAGAAAACCAGTAAGAAAGCCCAACAATCAACCGTTTGGGTACGTACCTCTAAACAGCGAAAGCTAATATCGCGACAGAGCGAGTAGAAGAATAGCATTAGCAAGTCTTTGAAGACTTGGAACGGATTCAAGGGAGGATCTGCGAGGTTGCGGATGTGATACTGATCATCCATACACACGCTGGCCCGTTTCGGCAAGCGACCGAACTCGGGACGTGCTTTCGCCGTCTTTTTCCAAATCCATTCTAAATACGCTTGGTACGAACCTCTGCCCTTGAGGTCCGTTTGCCCGATGCACACGCCGTTGGCACACAGACAAGCAAACAGATGATTCCATACCTTCCCAGTCGTGTTGGGTTGGTAATGAAACTTTGGATCGTGGGGATCATCGCGCCCCTTGACATACCCCGCCATCCGAAGATTCATACAGAAGATAGCTAGCAAGGAGTTAAGTAGCCCCAACTTTCTTGGCGTCTTCGCCCCGCGTAGAGCAACGAACAACTTGGGGACTTTCAGTCCATCTGATCGTTCAGGGTCGACCATTAGCTTTGCGAGTCCTCGGTAGTGTCGGTGTCGACAAAGCACATCTAAGAAACGCTGGACCGACTCTTGTTTTTCCTTCGAGTACGACTCGGAGCAGCCAGCAAGCTCGCGAACATCATAGCCATGATACTCGTCCGCAAATACTTCATCGCTGAGTTCAGCAAACTGACCGAAGTATTCCAACAGGTTGTCGTCATGTGGTTCATCAAGTGGCAGAGTCTTGTATTCGGCAATTGAGATCTCGCCTTGCTCGTTCTCTTCGAGATGGCGTTGCTCCACCATTGCACGAGCAATGGTCTTCGTATGTAGTGGAGACGGAGGAGGAGGAGGGGCACGCCGAGCAAGAACACCACGTGCACGGGCATTTCGGCGGCTTCGAACGGAAACAGAAGGAACAAAATCTTCGTCCGCTTCAAGATCATCCATTTCCATTCCTTCAAAGATACTGTCATCATCGTCCGAATCGTCATCAAGGAACGGATTCGTTTGATTGTTCCTGTGGAAAGCAAAGGAAGAATGTAAGAGGGTGGAAGATGCAACAATCAAATAGAGCGACAACGCAACAACGAACTCAACAACGAACGCAACAACAACGAAACTTACTTTGAACGGTGGCGTCGACGGTGAAGAAGAGGAGGAAGATCATCGGGAGGCGGTGGGTTGTTCTCCTTGTCGGCTTCCGACGGAGGAGGTGGACGAGGAGGTGGATTCTTCTTCTTCGGTTTTTGCTTCTTGTTCTTGTTGGTCATTCGGCGAGCGACCTTTCGGACGGGGGAGGACGAAGTTGCAGTTGGTGATTTGCTGCTGGCTGCAGCCAGTTGCCGTTTGGAGCGACAAGTTGGCTGTTGCGAGGGAGGACTGTTGGCCATGGTCAAGAACTTCCTGTCGTTGTTGTCGAAATGGCAAAAGTATGAGAAATGACAGGAAATGGAAGGATTTGAGTGACCATTGGAGGGCAGGCGCGCAGGAAGAGGACGAAATTGGAAGAAAGGAAGACTTTCCACCATGGGAATGACGAAAAGGACGAAACAACAATCAACTTACATTCTGTCGCACCGCTCAAGGAACCAAGGATCGGAATGCAAGCTATGGAGATCAACATCTCCTTTGCATTCGTCGATCCTTGGTTCCCAGGTCCCATGGTACCTGTCGACCGTTGGGTCGACCGGTACGAAGACCATGGACGAGGGGTCTTCCCAAGGATCATCATTTGTCGACAACGTCGACATCGAAGACGAAGAAGACGACGACGACGATGCAAGAGAGATGGGAGACGCTGCGGTGCCACGATGGGATGCGGAGCGGGGCATGGGGCTGACAATGGGACGGCTCGTCATGGTGGCAACCCAACAATCAAATGGATGAGGAAACCACGACGACGATAACAACGACAACAGCGCCTACAACGATGCCTCCCACAATTTCAAACAGGTCCCTATGTAGCACCTAAGTATTTAGTTCGTCCCTAAATAGTGAGACCCTATGTGATCTTGTGTTCCTAAATAGTGAGAACCTAAGTGTCGTAAGTAATTTCCCCCAATATGTGACTACTTAGACTAAGTAGAGTGACGAGTTAAAAAAATCAACGGACGATAAGCCTAACAAAATATAAATCCTATGTGACACTTACATCCCCCCTCGGACGCAACGGAAGCGTACAACATCTGCTCCTCGTCGTGATTCTCGTCGGGGGCACTTCTCGGGGGCCTAACTCCTCGGCGGGCAATAGGTCCTCGTCGTGTAATGCCCCAAATCCGCTTATAGCGGATTTGTTGGGCAGTACACTCCTCGGACCTATTGCCCTTCTCGGAGTTAGGCACCCCTCGTCGTGCCCACTCCTCGGATCACTCCTCGGAGCAGATGTAGAACTACTACCTATTCTGATTTCTTGAAGACCGGATCTCATTTCATGACATGCCACAGTCAAGTAACGTGGCTGAGTATCATTGATAGTGCGTCAGGATTATAAGTCTAGGTGTCAGAAACGTAGGCCACAAATAGGATGCTCCTAGTTCAATCTGGGATAAGTCACGTAAAACCCATGTGTCACAGTGGTTTGCAGTTTCATCCCAAGATATTGGATACTCGTATCCCATTTCCAGAAAAGATTTTGACTGCTACCTGTCAACTGAACACATGCGTCAGAATCAATACCTTACGTTTCTGACTCGCGTCTCACTCTGAATAACAAGTGCGACTAGATTATGAATTATGAATCTTTTATATTAAATAGAACTATCATCTGTTGATGTGACACAGAAAACGACAGACGCAATGTCAACATCTGTTGGACTATTTGGAGTTTGTTGGTGAAGACAAGTTCTCAAAAAAATCGCGTGCTGAAACATCAATCCTGAGGATATCGATATCTCTCATCCTATGGCTTGACTGAATTCAGTTTCATCATGGAATCCCTTGAAATTGCCGAGTGTTTGCTTTCATTGAAAGAAGGCATAGATCACCCATGGCACCATAGAGATTCAGAGCATCAGACTATGCGGACGATCAACGCCTTACACAATTTCTACCGAAAAGTGGAAGATCTACAAAATTACAGGAAAAAATTCGGGAACTGCAATGTCCCACAAGTGTTTAAGGACAATCAACCTTTGGCTAACTGGTAAGTGTTTAATGCGTGTATTTGTAAATAAAATGACATGGTAATCCTAATAAGAATGTTGTTAGGGTTGCACGCATCAGGCGGGAAAAGCAAAAATTTGATGAAGGACAAAGAACGATCCTTGACAAAGAGAGAATAGAGTTTCTCAACAATCTAGGATTTGATTGGGGTCAACGAAGAGGCAACGACCTGTGGAACAAGCATTACAACCAGCTCAAGATATTCCAACTCAAATATCATCACACAAGAGTGCCAACAAAGTCAAAATTGCTGGGCCGTTGGGTTAGTACACAACGAGACCAGTACAAAAAGATGAAAATGGGGATGAAGTCACTCATTGACTCCAAGAAAAGTAGCTCTTCTTGAGCAATTGGAGTTTTGTTGGGATTGTGAAAAGCCTCAGGGTAAAGGTACCGGTTCTTAATATAGTGAATGACTAGTTACTTTGTTGGTATCTTGGTCTTTGAGACGATGCCGCAGACTCTGTCGGATGGCGATCTCCCATGTCATGAAATGGCACCTATGTGCGCACCTATCACCCTTATGTCTGGCATCAGTTTCCTATCGGTTGACATCTTATCTCCAGGCAATCAACAGGTCTGTTCACAATAAAAACGGCTCTCATCCACTAGAGTGTTCAAAACTACCGGCTAATCCCTGAATTCCCGTAATTCTTTGGAAACCGGGACAACCCCGACACCATTTTTGTAAAAGTCATCTCTTTTCCATATAGTAATACAGCTTACCCCCAAAACAGTCAATGACACCTATACAGCCTTCACCCCGCCACGTTTTTTCCCAATATTCCCCTTCTATTTATTTCAGGGCAAACGGCGCCGTTATTTAATTTTTTTCCCTCAAACTTACACTCCGGATTTGTATTCTAATCTCTTCAATGTCGTTACGCTGGCAATGTGGTAAGCGTTCTTCCCCCTGCCGCAAATTCCCGGGGGGTCTGGTTACACCACAGTAAAACGCTTGTTTGGGGGCAATCAAAATTTGGACTTTCTACGAGCTGGTTCACGTTGCGAAGTGCATGAGTTTTTCAGAGTGGGAAATTGTATACTACACTTTAGCCTACAGTACCCCAGCGTTTCGAACCAGTTACTTTTTCATGCTCCTCACATTTTGTCGCGCACATATCGTAAAATGCAAAATGCAATAACCACAAGTGACCGCTTCATGCGACAATGGCCAATCCCCGGGCCGAACGAGCAGCACCACCCAACCTAATCGATAGGATAGATATAAAAGTAGTAGGAAATCGTAGGGGTGTCGCTCGTTCGCACCTACGACTCAGTCTCCAGGGGCAGTGAACGTATTTCCACTGCTGAGCATCGTGGACAATCATTCTCCATCTCCTTAGCTGTGCCCATAAAAACAAATTTAACCTACTTCGTCTACTAGTTGCAGCAGTTCTTGTGCTTGCGGCCATGAATGGCATCGTATTTGCCCAGACATCGGCCATCCCATTGTCATTGTCATGGGTGCTGTGCTCTGTGCTGCGGAAAATCACTATAGCATTTTATGTACGATTTTTTTCTTGTACAGTCTTCTACACTAATATACTCATGCACTACAAGCTGGTTCACGTTGCGAAGTGCATGAGTTTTTCAGAATGGGAAATTGTATACTACACTTTAGCCTACAGTACCCCAGCGTTTCGAGCCAGTTACTTTTTCATGCTCCTCACATTTTGTCGCGCACATATCGTAAAATGCAAAATGCAATAACCACAAGTGACCGCTTCATGCGACAATGGCCAATCCGCGGGCGAAATGCGAAGCACCACCCAACATAATCGATAGGGTAGATATGAAAGCAGTAGGAAATCATAGGGGTGTCGCGCATTTCGACCTGTAGTTCAGTCTCCACAAGGAGTGAACGTATTTCCACTGCTGAGCATCGTGGACAATCATTCTCCATCTCCTTAGCTGTGCCCATAAAAACAAATTTAACCTACTTCGTCTACTAGTTGCAGCAGTTCTTGTGCTTGCGGCCATGAATGGCATCGTATTTGCCCAAACATCGGCCGTCCCATTGTCATTGTCATGGGTGCTGTGCTCTGTGCTGCGGAAAATCACTATAGCATTTTATGTACGATTTTTTTCGGGTACAGTCTTCTACACTAATATAATCATGCACTACGCAACGTGAGCCAGCTTGTACGCAACGTGAGCCAGCTTGTATGGTTTCACCCCGTCCTAATACTACTACGAGAAACACAAAGAAAAAATGAGGATGATAGCAAGAAAAAAGAAAATCCAAAAAGAGGAAAAATCTGCTGGCGCGCAAAATCTCTTGTACTTCTACCCGTAGTGTTGTACATTTCATATGTAGTCAGAATTCCGTTGAATCTGACTGACCTGTTTGCTGTTTTCATTGGATGTTTGTGAGTTTTTGTCGTTTTTTCCTTCATCTTTTTGTTGAGGTGCGTGTTGCGTCAACAAGAAGACAGAACCAACAACAGTCCTTTCGTTACGGAAACTACCTAGATTGTTCTATACATTCAGAGCTTTGCAGAAGTGATCAATCTCAATAATTCACGTTTGACGATCGATAGAGTGGAACGCTGAAGATCTCTCTGCTCCAACGGAGAAACGAATTCATCCCCTCTTTTACCGTTGCTTGCACAGACAGCGGTGGGACCTTTTCAGATCGACGGTCGAGTGATTGTCGAGGAATCTCGATTGCTTCCTCTGTTGCTTCTCGCAAGAAGCTTCTTCATGTCCTCCAGCGGTCATTCACAGCGTAATAACAGCTGGAATAACAGCACATTACGAAACAATCGGTTGTTTTTGTCCATGATTCAAGCCTCTGATTTAGATCACGGAGAAGATGCAGCGACCGACAATCTGGTTCGATTGGAAGAACAACAAAGCACGCATCCCAGTGATGACAGCAACAATTATCGGAGACAGGGGCAGTTTTCCGGCTCGTTCCGATCTCGACGTCTTCAACTGCAGCAGCAACAGCAACAGCCACTAAATCGAATTCGCCGGCTGTCCTTGGCCATTCCCAATCCAAATGCTGCGCTTGCATCCGAGGGAACTGTCAAAGAGGAAACCGTTCCCACTGGAAAGTTGCAAAGTTTGACACGACGGGTCATGAATGTGCAGAAACATGCCTCCTCGCCATCGCTTTTTTTGAAGAAGATACTTCCACCCGAAACCGTACTGCAACGATAGAGTTTCCCTCGTCTCAATCGCAACGAAAACAACAACAGCAACAACAGTTTCGACAAGGACATCGAAAAACACCGTCTGCTGCACATGAAATGTTGCAGTTGATGAACGAAGCAGTTCAGGATGGTCCAGACAAAACTGCGTCTCCCAATCAAGGTGGACCACAAAGCAATGAGACCACCATGGTGGGAGGTGGTGGAGTAATTGTTGAGGGAGCCATGCATGGTACAGGTCGGAGCGAAGCTGATATGCTCTTTATGGCAGCTGATTTGGCACCCGCCAATCTACCTTACGTGACGCAAGATGACGAAACTACAGTTCTCAGCGATGTGAGCTTTGCGGATGGACACACCATGGATTGTCACAAGGATATTCACAACAACGATGACTACAATGAAAGATTGCCCTTACGACAGCCCACCTCGGCTGGCAATGGTCCTCGAGGTAAAGGGTTTTTTCAATATGGTACCGTAGCGGATGATATTCGCCAACATCGTGTGCTGCGAAGACAACAACGACGTAAAAACAGATTCTGGAGATCGGTTCGTCGTTGTCTCTGTTTCTATTTGTGCAATCCCCGATATTGGTGTTGGTTGTTCTACAATAACTTGATCAAATCGTACATGACATTTCTTGCGCTGCCGTGCTTTGTGGCGGCATGGGTATTGTTTTACAACTTGGGCAATCCGACGTTTGACTTCTTGCCGGATCAACAAACACACTTGTCATGGTGGTGCAGTTTCGTGGGTCGACAAATTCTAGTATTAGAACTTAGTCGTTTCTCTCAGTGGCTCTTATTGGATTGTTTGGTTTTGGGCACTCGCATGTCGGTCCAGTGTATGGGTCCCTTGGTCACCCTCACAGCCATTCAAGCCAAGGGATGGCCCTTTGTCGTGTTTGCGTGGGGTGCCTGGGATATGGTGCTGTTGCATGGCAACAATGATTTTCAATTAAATTGGTTGTACTGGACGGAATGGGATATTTATCATTCGCAACCAGATGGGGTCGTCGAACTCTTGTCCAGTACCACGTACTTGCGTCTACTGCTAGTCATGGTTCTGGCTGGTCTGGCCACAACGGCCAAGCGAACGGCCGTGGCAATCTACTTTGGACGTCGACAATTAAGTAAGTACACCGACAGCGAAACATGATGGCTTCGGAGCTGCCTTTGAGTCATGAAAATGATCGAATCTGGATTTGTCTGACACACTTTTGATTTCGATCACTTGTACGAATATTAACACAGTGGAATTCAAACCACGGCTGGAAAAGTTGCTGGGGGACGTTGTATTGTTGAGTGAGGTCGCCACATTGGGGGAGGAAGCCGAAGTAGTCGTTGATCATCGGCCAGAAGAAACGGATGCAGGGAGTGCGTTTGATGGAGGAGGTAGTGCTGACGACGCCAAAACCATGGTGTTTAACAATGTACACTTTGTTAGTATTGGGGGTGATGACCAAGTTATGGCTTCGCCTCCAACCAACCATCACCATGGCTCAAGTAGCACCACCAACCTTGTCGATGCCATCGAGCAAAACGACCCGCCCCTTGAGGGACCACTGCTGGATACGAATACTAGCATGTACAATTTACCGGAACAGATTCCAACCAACCTCTCCACTCCAGCAACAGTCATCAGTTCTGGAGACGAACGTCAATATCATGAGATGCGCCGTACTGTCAGTGGTTCGTTGCGAATGAAATCGTTGCTGGATCGATGGGAAGAACCAGAGATCAAGAATAATAAGGTACGTCCTTTCAGCAGTGACCAAGCCATTGCCCACAAGTACTAGTATACACTTTACATATGGATGAAAAACAACTGGCTCATCCTCTACTTCTCTGTTTTGTTCTTGGGATCATTCTCTCTCCTCCTTTCCCAACAGATCGCCCAGTCCTCTGCTATTGAGGATGTGCTTCGTTTCCGTCGAGCCTTGGCATGTATGGACGTAACCAACCCTTTTGGGGAGGCATTCGGACCGGCAGACAACCGCGATGCCTGCATCGAATCTGCAAACGCTTTGTATTATCGCTTAATGAAATTGGACCCCTCGGGGTCTCACCTAGCCTTTGAAGTATTGGCATTGGCCATTGCCGAAGAGGATGTATCGGAAGACTATGAAATGAAGAAGAAGGCGTTTCGTCGACTGTTTCGTCCTGATGCAAAACGGGAACTTCCGCTACTCGCCTTTGTTCAATCCTGTGATTCTGTGTACCGTCGACTGCGCTACTTCATCGCTTCAGTGAGGAACTCGTCAGTCCTTGATAAAGCGTTGGAAGATACTTTCAATGGACTGTTCTTCTTCGTACTGGCCCTACTTCTCATGTCAGTGATGCGGTTCAACCCATGGCCAATATTAGTGTCGGTTACATCGTTGCTTGTTTCTATTTCATTCGCGCTCGGTCCCAGTGTAAGCAAGTATGTCGAAGTAAGTGCAACGAATGACTGTCGTGTGACCTCTTTTGATCGTACCATTTGATTTGCTTATCTCACTAACTGGCCGTCGTTGTTCCAATATAAAAAGGGTGTTCTCCTTATCGCTGTTCGACGGTACGTACGCACAAGGTTGAGAAGATATGCTTTGTCTCATTGCTCTAACTGGTTGAAACTCTGTCTTCCGCGACCATATGATCTTGGGGATCGTATATTCATCAGTGATTCTAACTGCTTAGTGAATCCTGGTGTTTCGGAAAGCTGGTTTGTCGAAGGTAAGCGTAATCGATTCCAGAGAAGATGTTGAGAGAAAGTACGTTTGGGTCTCTTACTGGTTTGCTGAAAACAAAATTCTGTAGACATAAATCTGTGGTCGACGACTCTCCGTTATGCGCGGACCAATGAAGTTTCCACAATCAACAACTCGGCTATCACAGGGTCACGCATTGTCAATTGCAACCGATCGCCCAACGCAATTGTTGAGTTTGATTTCAATACTCACAGCTGTGTGTTGGAGGGGAACAAGATTGATCGGTTTCGGGCCGCGTTGGAAGGCTATGTCAGGGATCATCCCCGGACATGGGAAGCCTTAGCATATTTGCGACATGACGAATACAACACGGATACCGAACAAATCACACTGTGGCTCGCATTTCGTCATCGCAACAGTTGGCAATCTGCGGCTCGCATTCTCCAAAATCGAGGTCAGTTACTTCGATTTGTTTTCGAAACAGGCAAAGCGATGAAGGTCAACTTTCAAGCTCCGCCCGATGCTCGTGTCGTTTATCAAGGTGGAAGCTTAAACTCAATGGAGTTACCGGGCAAGATGAACTCCAGCACTTCATAAATTTTGTTTTGGTAGATGGGATAAAGCTGAAGGGGTTTTGGCATGATTTACTTTAATAGAATCCTTTGGTGATAGACGAACAAATGACGTTCTGCATGGATGCAACTCGTCTTTAGACAAGGGAGTGGATGCTATTGCCTCATAAGGTTTTCGTTTCAGTTCAGTACTTTGTTGTTTCGGTGATCAGAGTCACGGCATCGACAGGAATATTACTTGAATGCTGGAAGATGATCAATATCACTCTGCTGTTTGCACACCAACTGATTTCCTCTTCTTTCACTACAAAGGAAGCGACAATTGCTGGCTCCATTCGTTCCCTCCTTGGAAGAAGAAAGCAATGCAAGATTCTCAACGGCAACGCATTTGCGCCCATTGTCCCATCTTGCATGTGGTTAGACAGTTTCTCCTTTCACTTCTTTCCCATGCCCCAAGGGTATAAGAATAAACGTTGTTCCAATAGCATACCATTCTTCTCTATAACCCACAGCAACTCAATCGCAACCACCTTTCGGCACCTCGGTAGATGAATTGGATGACTCCGAAGGGCTGACGACAACAACCAATGGTTCCTGCTGCAACGAAACGGTGTGAGCATAATGAATTGCAGCAAATGTAAAAATGGGCCAGCACTTCTTGTAGGCTTACCATTTCCACGGGCCCCTCCCGTCGAGATGCAGGCGGATCAACATCTGACCGTTGATGGTGTTCATTGACGAGCATCCACACACCAGCCATCAAAATGACAATACCCAAGGGATACAGGATCCAGCTCCAGAAAGTTTCCAAATGAGAAAAGGTGGCATAATGAACGGCCGACATCAGGCTGGCCGAAACGACAAAGGATCCGACAAACATGGCGGAAGAATACGTGGCATCGTATCGTTTCATACAGGCAGTTAAAAAGAGCAAGCCACCAAAGGCAGATCCTGCTGCAAGCAGAACCATAATGATCAAGTACCACGGCAAAGAAGCATTGGCCTGGTCGGCTCGGACCGCCTTGAGAATGGTCAAGGAATCCTTCAAAAAATTTTGCAACCCGGTCACAGATCCTCCCGCGACACCCCAACTAAAGCGTTTGAGTTTGTCGTACTTCTCGTCGCGATTACTGTCACCATCCCCTTGAGGACGGTGCATCCAATACACAAGTGTTGCCATCCAGATGGCCAAGCCAACAACGTAAAGGATGAAGGGAGGATACCGATAGGATTGCCGCACATCTTCAACCGAAACTCCTTCGTCGTTGGTGTGATCTCCAAACGCGGCGACAATCGCTTCGCCGAGTACAATAAGCGCTGCGGCCGATACTTGGTGCAGGGTTGGACTTTCTCCAATCAAGGGTTGACTGAACAAAACAATCCAGACCAAGGTCAATCCCGAAAAGGGAGCCAAAATAGAGGGAGACGCATAATTCATGGCCAAGACGGAACATGCTGGATTCAAAAATGTCATACCAATCATGCCACTGCCTCTCAATGTCAAGGCTAACCACATTTGCTTGTCACAGGTTTGTTGCGTCCCCTCATCACTCCAGTTTGTCGCTGTACTCCTTCGTCGTCGTCTGACACTGTCGACTTCGTCTGGAAAGTCTTCCAGAACGTCGTCTTGACCATGCGGGGGTGCTGCTGCAGGTCCACCATCTTCTTCTCTTCCTCCCAGTGAACCCCCTGAAGTACGTAATCGTACAAAGTCATTGGAAGGGGATCCTGGAGGTGACACTACCACTGGATCCAGTGCCGTGGTTGTGTCGTGTGGAGATTCCTCCGATGCGTTGCGGTTGTGAAGCTCGTCCTGAGCGGCACTTTCCATTAACCAGCTCTTTCGAATGGCCAATTTACTTGCTCCGCCAATAATGGAGGCCATGACAGAGAGACTGATCCCCTTGATCCAATCCGAGGCAGAAACGGTTGACATGATGCTGACTCCTCTCTGGACAATGAATAAGCAGTCGTTCCATGCAGATTCTCAACAGTTGAAAGTTGAAAGCAAACGCCATGCGGTATTGATTGTTGATGCCCCAACGCATGGAATGGAAAAGAGAACACGGAAGAGTCGTGACACGTGGATCACGTACACCTCATCAGTCCGGAAAGAGTCTTCTCTAAGAACAGATTATGAGATCACATCTTCTTTTTTCAGGGTAAACGCTAGTGCGTCGAAAGCTAAACAGGGAGTGCGCGTCCCACTTATGGACCGTCCACTGGACCGTTCGGAAACTTACTCCCAAGCGATTTATTCGAGAAGCGTGTCACATTCAATGAAATTCATTTCTATACTTGTACAATACTTCTCAGCTTAACCCGCTTGAGATTCTTCGAAGGAGCGTTGGGGTCGGGGCATATTGGTAATTGGTAACACCTTATTGGAAGATGTGCACGGCCAAAAGTTCATGCCGACAACCATGGGGTAACAGAATTAACCTTACCATGACCATGACGAAGATGACGACTCCTAGATCTACTAGCTCTAACCATTGTACTCCGAACCTTTTTCTCTGCGGGCGAAAGACTTGGCGACAAAAGTAGTACAATATTCACACAATGCTCGCTCTAGAAAAAAATGTCACACTACAAATTCTCTTATTTCACAGGTCTCAATTTTGATTTGGCGTAGTTCCGTCATTTCCGTGCCCCTTTTCAACCTGGTACCAGTGGTGGTGATTGTTCGTCGTCTCTTCCCCTTTCTCTTGCGTTTACTTTTACCGTTGGAAAGTGTCTGTGCACATACTAATAAGTAATGCATCTTGGTGGACTTAGGAGACACTAAAGTAGTCGCCTCGTCCGACCGAGCCCCCACGTCGAGTGCCATACAACATGCGACTGTCATTGTATTCGTAATTTCGTGAATTGCCCGTATTGTATCCATAGGTACCCGCGTTTTCATTGTAATAATAGGGCGATCCCGAACTGCGGTAATTGCCGGAAAAGTCGTCCCGGTAGTAGCCATTGCCACTGTTGTAGCGGCCATCATAACCGTAATTGTAGCCATAGCCATTGCCGTAACCGCCGTTGCGACCATAGACAAAGGGAGCCCGTTGTCCGGACGAGGAAGTGGACCAGAGGCGGCGACTGGCACCCGGTCCCGTACCGTAATAGCCACGATCACCACTGTAGGCATAATCGTTGTACTTGTAATAATCGTCGGCCTCGTAGGAATAACCGAGTCGGCGGTCGGGCGAAAGATACCCGTCCCGACCACCCCCGTAGCCGTAGTTTTGACGAGAATACGGTGTAACCTTGGCGGAAATGGGAAATTCCACCGGTCCTACATTGCGAATCGCCACGGTACTTCCCCCAGCTCCACCGACATCGGGCGTGTCAATCACAAAGGAATGAGGGCGCTGTGCACCGTCTTGGACAGACACTTCGGCAACTTGCTTGGCCGAACCCGGACCTTGCCACAATTCCACAATGGCTTTGATGGGCATACCCTCCGATTCCAATTCGACCAAGACGCTGCCCACACTGCGATCAACAGGAAAGGTTCGCAAACTGTTGCCCCCTTGAATTCGCGTTCCCGTGGCCGTGACATGACCACGACGGCCCACGGCCGAGGAGGGTGTCGAAAAGACTTCGGCCTGCATGGGAAAGGCGTACGGACCCGTGTTGCGAACCGACACGGCCGATCTAGCTCCACTGTACGAAGTCCCATCGACCTTGGTTCGGAAGGGACGCAACCGGCCATCTTCACTGTACACACGTACCTTGGTTGGTGTGTTGTCTGGACCGTCCCATTGTTCCAATTCGGCCTGCAGGGGACGACCGTCGGTATACAAGTTGACTTGTTGCGAGTTATCGCGACCATAATAACCACCGTACGGATTCGAAAAGGTTTCACGCGAACCACCACCCTGGACGACGGTAGAGCCCTGGCGTTGCCATCCCAATTGCGGTCCTCCACCATATCCACCAATGGGACGTCGGCGGTAATCCGGAGGGTTTTGACGAGCTTCGGCATGCTGCCATCCCAATTGCGAATTGGAAAAGGAGGAGACCGGTGTATTGGGGACATAGTAACGAGCCAAATTGGATTGTCGTGGCAAGCCCGGAATTTCACCTGACCAACCCGGTGCACGAGAAGCGGTACGAACAGCGCCCGATGTGGGAGAGGCCGTTCCACGCAGTTCTTGATCGGAGGGAACAGAGGCCGAAAAGCCATGAGCTACATCCTCCAAGGCCAAAAATCCACACAAAAGTGTGGCAATCGATAAACCACTCGACAATTTGACCAACATGATTCAAACTAAATAGATTCTAGGTACTTGGCTCGTTGGTCAACTGATTGAATGAGAGAAAGTTGAAATGGAAAGGGTACAATCCGCAGCACTCCAACGCAGTATGAGGCAATGGTCAAACGAAACTTCTTGCTGCAGCAACCGTAATGGCACACTAGCCAAGACTTGAGAGCTGGCTCTGTCACACTACGTGACAAAGATTGCGTGCGATTCAACAACGACTTTTTGGTTGTTCGATTGTCCAATCCAAAAGACAAGGACGACGACGACAGCAACGACAGATCCAAACAGATGGTGTTTCCCTTGCCACTTGCCATGGCAACACTACTTTATAGAGATCGACATGTCGTGTCCGCGTCCCACCCGTGGCAGTTTGGCAATGTGGATGATCGAAGACATGCGCATTGAGATTTGTGTGGGAGGACAATGACGTGGCCTTTTCGTGACGTCATACTACTATCGAAGCTATAGTGAGAGATCTCCACCGGACATGAGACATTCGCATGGTCTGTTTTTTGTTTTGGACGGTAGAAAAATATTGTTCTAAATCAAAAGAAATTTGACAGATATATCATAGATTTTTTACATTTTTTAGATGTAAATTTGGGAATAACCGTATGGAGGTACCCCCGAAAACCCGAAATCGCAGGGTTGGATGACCATGGGATTGTTTTCGTTCCCTTGGAATTTCAGCCATACCTTCTCCATTGGATCTCTTCTACATATACATCTTTCTTATTGCTTCTTCTTCCTCGGCTCCGCGGCTGTCGTCATGTCCCGTTACTTTTCTACCAAAGATGGCGCACCAGGGTATATTGGTCCGAAGCGAGTGCTCTACGAACGAAAACCCGTTACGGATTTGTGGAACACACTAACTGTGGTTGCGAGGCAGCAATGGAAATGGAAGAATGTAGTCAACAAACATGATGACGCATTCTTGCAAGCTAAAACAAGACTTTTGCAGGTCTATGGACCTCCTGGTTCCGGAAAGACTTGCGCGACGTTTGGTTGGGCACGATCGGTTTGTGAGAAGTTCAGTGGCACCCGAGCCCTGTGGATTTCCTGCGCCGCTGAGGCGGTGAAATGTTGGTCAATCAAGCGAGAACAAGGCACAGGCACGGTGGTGGTCCGTGAGCAACCCACCCCACAAAATGCCAACGAAGCTGGGGATGCCATGATTGTAGTATTCGATGGCGTTCGCCCAGAAACGCTCAATCGATGGAGAGGCTTGATGAACGAGATTGCAAGGTTGGGGATTGCAGTGATTGCTGTGTCTTCTGAGGGAGTTTTCTTCCATGAAGGGGACTCGCAAGACACATTAAAAGTGGAACATTTTGTACCTTCGTGGACACTGGAAGAGGCTTTGGCAGCTTCGAATTCGAATGTTTTCTGGCAGACATGCTACAGAAACTTCTCAAATGCAATGCCGAACGATGATGCGACGCAGAGAAATGCAAAGGTACAAGAAAAATTTCGGATTGCTGGAAATTCGGCCCGCTTCTTGTTTGACAGTCCAGAAAGCATTGTAGAGGACGAAATAAAAGCGAAGGCAAGGTCGTTGAACGGTATTGATACCTTAGAACATGCAGTCGGGAACCCTCGAAGCCGTGGAGCTGTCAACACCTTGATTGCACGTTTGCAAGAAGACAAGAACGGGCTTACACCAGAACAAAGAGCCAATTTTCCAATGGATGCTGATTTATTGGCAGTTGCAGAGGTTTTTGATGATCTCAATTTCCGCCAGGAAGAGATGGACAACGAGGATTCTGTACCCCAGCTCGTTAGCGCATATGCATCCGGTGAAGTAGTCAAGAGTATTCCATCAACCATCGCAAGGTTGCGTTGGATTGCCGGCGCTCTTTCGAACAGAGTGATCGAAGCATACGCTTTTGAGGAACAACTGAAAAAAAGTCTTCGTCAGGCCAATCGCACCCCTCAACGCCATCTGCATGTATTGGGACAGACAACCATTGGAAGCTCCACGGAACACCCTACGGATATTACCTATACTGTTGAGTATTTCATGCAATGCAAAGCAAGTGAGTTGAAACACACCTTGCAGAGCAACCACTTGCCAAATACCTGGATTTTTGTTTCCAAGAATCAAGGAGCTTTCGATGCCGTTCACGTACAATCGGAAACACACATACGCTTCGTTCAATGCACTGTCGAAAAGGCGCACTCTTACTATTTGGATATCATTGACAGCCTCCTCCAGGTGATGGCCGAACAAGACATTCGTTGGACGCACATTGAATTCTTGGTTCTCCGACCTGATAGCGAACGTGGCACTCTTTTTTGTCTAGATCCAGCTCGAGGTGGTTTTCGGGACGACTATTTTCGGTTCGACGGTCAACCATGGGATCGTCGAGACTATCGCAACAACGTGAGGTATGCCCTTCTACAATGGACCGAGTTTTGATCATTATCGGGTCTCAAACCGTTCGTCAATACTTGCCCCAACGCCGGTGCTATCAATCTTTGCGCTGTTGGGTTTCACAAACATGTGCCTGTTTATGGATATAACGGACCAATGCCGGTCGAGGCGTCTAAGATTACATCAAGCAAGCAATTCTGTTGTCGGGATCTCACTTCTGACAGATAATGTATCGTAAAGGTAGCTATCCGTATGGGTGCACCCTGGCTGAATCCAAACTGAATAGTACCGATTGTCTTATCATTGTCGAGCCTCCACCCAGTGATGACGCTCTAAAAGTTATGGAGTCAACAGTCAACCTGGCTATAGAGCTAGAGGACTTCCGGGTAACTACCTTTTGCTATGTGCAAACGCATGGGGAAGACAATGCGCACCACTCGCTCCATCCACATATCCATCGTCGTGTGTTGGAAGACAATGTTACGCTTTGCTTTAGCGACGGCAACCACAGAAACCAATGGCGTCCTCACTAGAGGATGGCAGCGGCATTCAGAACAGGAAGGATACTGAGGCAGATCCGATCATTTATCGCTTTGTGTGGGGAGATGAAAATGTGGACAATCAGGGGTGGGTCTTTTTTGACGTGGATCATACCGGTGGTGTGCATGACTTGTGGATGCAATACACATCCGATTCCTCGCGACCAGTCCTGGTGCAGACGGCCGGCATTCCCATGTATGTGCCTGTAGCATTTTCAACTCGTCGTCCATCCACAACACCAGCCGAATTTTGGAAGGAAGGCACGTACGATCTCTTTCAAGCGGGACGGACTCGAGTTGGGTTTCAGGCTGTGGGAGAATGGCCCAACATTACAGCCTTTTACGTGGTGCCGCAACAACGACATGAGCTGGTGGAACGTACACGAAAGAAACTTCAACAGAGGAGTTATTTTGGGTTTACTCGTGAAATGAGCCGTGGTGGCAGTGAGAGCGAATCGAATGACAGAACCACAAACAACAGCACTCCTACCAATAGCAACAGTTGGTGGAAACAGTCGCCGACGGCTGTCACGCTTACCTTTGAAATTGGCATGACTGATGTGGGCGCCGACTTTGAATATCAGTCCATTTCCTTGCAGGGGAAAACCATCAAGTTCACTTTTGGCGAAGCACACGATTGTCTGGCCCTCGATGGAGATCCGATTGGAGATCAGTACGGAGGAGAGAATTTTCCGCAAGTTGCTCGAGTGGATTCCAATCAAGTGATTCAATCGATGGCTCTGGGACTGTCCACGTATTCGGGAGAAGCCGCCTTTCACAGTCTGTCTCTTTGTAATCAAAAGTCCAAACCCAAGCAAGACGAACAACGAATACTGGTTGGTGCCTTGTTGAAAACTCCTGTCTATATTTACGATCGCGACAAGTTGGGCCTGAATTTGTGGATCACGACAATTTGTGCACCACGAGGTCGCCCTGTGGCCCGATATGGCTTTACGCTGAGTTCGGATGATTGCATTGCCTTTAATGCCAAGGAATTTGATATCTTTTGGCAATGGCTTGTGACAATCAAGTACCAAATGGCATCGGCGGCCAATCCTAAATTGAAGCTAACAGAAGATGACATTGCCAACAAAATGTCATCTCTACGACAGTTTCTCTTAACATCCTTTTCAGGACAAGTAGCTTCCAATGATTCTTCGACCAGCACAATGATGAATGAGGGATGGTTGTATGGGACGAACTACCATGTTTGTCTAGTGTTTGACGTCTTCTCTCTCTTGCTCTACAAAATGCCAGGATCAGACGAGGTCCATACAACCTTTTTTGTCAATGGTCAGCAATACGATTCGTCCAAGTTCTCGCGCCTGGAAGAAGTTCCCTTGCGGCGCAATGATATCTTGGCTTACGCGATTACCTCGGCCGCTCGAGATACCGATCTCTTGTATCAAATGGGACTCTTGCGACCATCAACAAGGCGGCGGGACGGCGAGGTTGGAACTACCGTGGAACGAGAAGTGGAACCACTTCTCCAAACGGGACATTTATTCCCTGGTGACTATACCTCTACTCCCATGGCTCGCCGCGCCATGGTGATACTGGCCATGGCCGGACTGCGCAAAGCGGGCTTTACCATACTGACAGATGATATTTTTGGCTGGGATATTTATTCTCTGGCATCACAAAAACGGTCGGGTTTGTCCTTCCATGACTACCTCAAGTTGAATGGGGCATCATTGGTATGCATGTTGATTCAAATCCTGGTTCCCCTCTTGCTATCTTATCGTGCCGTAACCGATGAAGATGATACGTTGACATGGGACACGTATGTGGCACGCATCATTTTCCTGCTCTATGCTGGATTCAAGGAAATGAGTACCTGGGGTATTGACAGAGAAGAACGAGTCGTGGCCTGGCTATGCTTTTTTCCCGACTTTAGTACCAAAAAGTTGATCTGGGGTAGAGGCATCAATCAAATCTCCAAAGTCATCACGACGGTAGCGACCATTGGCCTAATTGTCAACTCTTATACAGGTACACAGGTTGCCATTCGAATTATCCTTTCTACAAATTCGTCTCAAACTCTCTCTTGATTTTGTTCTTTATTTGGCTACCAGTGTTTGATGTAACCCTCAATTCCCTTGCTCTCTACTACATTTTGGAACTGGACGACCAACTCGTGGATGAAACCGCGTTGGACCGGATACGAAACATTCAAGAGGAGCATTACCTCAATATTAAATCCAAGTTGGCCCTCGAGTACCGCCAACCACACTACGTCGACTTGCATCTACCCAAGATCCAAGAGCTTCCTGCAAGATACTTTCTTCTCGTGTCCAGAAGAGTGGGAGACTTTTCGCTTCTCATGCTCTGTGGCGCAGTACTCTTTTCAGCCATTGCACCATGGTTCGTCTCAAAAGGCGGCTTTGAGGGAGTATAACTAACCGATTTGCTTCGATCCAGTGTTTTGGTGATTCACCTTTTGGATCAACAAAAATTCCCCAAAAGTGTGCAGATCGGTATGTGTTGTCAACAACGTCATTTTTGTGATGCTCGAAATGTTTTGATGGAAACAAGTGCTTGTAACTTGGTCGGGACTCTTCGTGATTATAATTGTTTGCTCAGTCTGAGGAAAAAGTACGTTTTGTGAATAGCAAATGCCGACAGACTCTTTCCGGCTCTCTCAGGACACGTGTGACTTTGGCCTAGCATTGAATGTGGATATGGAACTATCAATAATCTGATTGAATATGTACTGTTCAGCAAAAGAGACAGAAGCGACCATGCATGAACAGTACGGAGTCAGTGACCTTGTCTGTCGATGCCAAACGAAGAGAACAAGTATAATGGTCCTACTCTAGGCAAATATAACACCAAATACTTTGAGAAATTGTCGACGCTTTTACTCAAAGATTTTGGTTATCCATCAAGAATAGAGACAAATAAAATTACCGGAATTCTGGATGTGGAGTCTCAAGAGAACCGCCAAAGCAGGTTGGCAAGGTGGACAGACGTAGAGAATTGAAGCCAATAAAAGAAATGACGGATTTTAATTCTCGGATCCGATGTTTATCGAATCGATCTTCAGGCTTTCATCTGAGTTGTCAGAGATGTGGGACTCCGACTTATCGGAGCTTTCTGAGCTGTTGCTCAGCGAGTACATCAAGGATTCCTGTGAAGTTTCCTCCAACACCTCATTGTTTGCCGAATTGTTGTTGGAGTGTTGAACTTCAGAACTTATACCTTGAGCTGGGAGCGAGACCACCGGGGTCATTCGCCGTTTCTCATTCTTATGGGAAGTATCGTCCAACAACTCTTTGGGAACGTCGGATCCCCGCACTTGTTTCGTAATAAAACCAACCAAGGTCATAAGAAGATCATCTTCTTTCCATTTGTCGAAGTTTTCATGGAGCCATTTAAGCGTCTCAATATTTTGGTCGGCATTGTGGCGCTCCTTTATACCAAATGAGCACATCTGGAGAGCCAAGCAAACCTCTTCTTGGGCAAAATCATTGGAGAAAGTAACAAGTGTTGCCAAAAGGTTCTTGATATCTTCTTTCTCTTCTTCTGAGAACATCTGAGCGTGGTGTTTCTTCTGATTCTGTATCTTATTCGCTTGCTTCTTCCTTTCGCGTCTGTCTCTTTGCGCAGTGAATCGTTTGTTGGCCTTTTCGTCTTCCTTGTCCCAATTCAAACCGGAGAAGCGAACTCCTTTTTCATGAGATGGTGAAACGACGCTACCAGCTTCCTGCGTTCCTTTTATTCCAGAGGCAGGAGAGTGATCTACCTGTATTGGGAGCGGATGGTGCTCAAAATCCAGCATCGTTTCGTTTTCCATGGTAGAAACGTCTTTGTTCGAATGCTTCCAAGCTGCGTGTTGTAAGCGATAATTTCAGATTTTCGTGTGCGATCCTGCGATCGAATACACTCCCTACCGGTGGATACGGGACTCACTCGTGACACAAACCGACATTATTTTCCAATCACGGTCGGTGGTGCAGTCCCCTCTGGCTATGACTCAGAAAGTTATCTGCGACCGAGTGTGTTGTCGTCATTTTTTGGACTCTGACAGAAGAGAAATATGATGAAAATGAAGATTGGAACCGGTCCTTGTTCGACGCAATCATGGTGGAGACTCAAGATTTTGGCTCTTGGACTGCTGCTTGATTATAGCTACGCCTTTGTCTCAAGGACGAAGCATCAATGGCGTCATCCTTCCGGGTTGGCCGCGCAAGTGCGCGATCAGGACCCGGTACTATCCCCGTCGTCTCATCGAACTCCGATCAACGCGGATGCCCTGGAACAAGCACTCAAGAGTTGCACATCTTCGCGCGAAGCTAGAAAAGCCTTGGAGAGTGCTTTGTCTTGTTCTCAAGATGACAATTATGCATCACCAACTCTCTTTGGCTCCATCAATCTTCCGCCACCGGACGCCGCCACGAGGGTGATTTCGGATGGAGATTTGGCCATCCAAACTCGAATGGTCAATAAGAAATACAACATAATGGACTTGATTGAGCTTTCGGGAGATAGAGATGCAGATCGGGCTTCCCTGTCGATTGTGTGTTTAACCATTGCCAGCACTCTGTCTGCCATTGCGGCCAACCAGAATTTACCGGGCCCTGAAATCCTGCGTTTCCTCGTTGTTTGGTTGTTTAGTTTCGCGCCCTTGTTCTTTGTTGGCTACGGGATTGCCACGCCGTCTAATCTACAAGCTCTCTTGGTGTCCATCCAACGTCAACTCTTTCCGTCCTATCGACAGCGAACCATTCAACACGAGGCAGGACATTTTCTCATGGGTCATTTGCTGGGTTATCCTATTCAAAGTTATACTGCAAATGCGGTAAAGAATGCTGTTTCTTTCTATCCATTGAGAGATACCGGACTTGCGCGAGAAAAAGCAGAGCTAATGGGCTTTGATGCCTCGAAAAGGCCTCTTCCTTCTGAACCAGAGGAGAGATCGGTTGACCCCTCCTTTTTTGGCCCTGACGGTCGAGGGGCGGAAACCGTGGAACGGTATTCTGTGCTTCGATCCAGCAAGAATGCAACCGATAATCCATTTCTGAAATTGGCTTCCATCAACGAGCCAACGGAATCCTGGCCCTACCGAGGCTTTGACGAAGCAACCCTTGGTCAGCTTGCCATTGTTAGTGTTGCCGGTGTCTGTGCCGAGATTCTGGCCTTTGGAAACGCTGAGGGTGGAGTGGCAGATTTAGGCCAACTCCGTCAAATATTTTTATCGGCCGAGACGGAAATGACGGAAAACGAAGTCGAGAATCGTATCCGCTTTGCATTGGGTTACACCATGAGCCAATTGCGATGTCATTTGGGAGCGTTGGATGCCGTTGCGGATGTTATGGAGAAGGATGGATCCATTGTGGAGTGTGTTGAAGCCATTGAATCGTGTACCAATGTGAATGGTCAGGATGGTATATTAGGCGATTACGAACGACGTCGTCGCGATGCGTTTCGAAACGAAAAGGCCGGTTTCTTGGAGCGAATTCTCTTGGGAAGTGTCAAGAGTATCGATGAAGAAGAAGACAGATATGTAGTTGGAAAACAAGGAGGCGGTCGAAAGCAGACGTTTCGACTCACTGGTGACGATCCATTCTATGCCGCTATCGGTGTAGCTTTGGTGTTCTTTATTTGGGCAAGTACAGGGGGTCTGAGCCTTCATTAGACGTTCTTGCCTGGTATCAAAGCCTTATATCACACCTTGTTCAATGGTTGCGCTGATCGTGGCCCATTTTGTCGGAGAGGCCGCCCTTCGGAGAAACGAATCTGGGCCAGGATTCCTCTTGTTCCCGGAGGACCGGAGGAAAGTGATCCAGGTACCTTAACAGGGAGAGAATGGCACTGAATGTGGAGATCCGGTCCGTTTTCCACAGCCGAAAATTCCCACACAAAAATTTGAAATGTCGATGCTCGATCTTCCAAAGCAGGGCTCGTCCATCGAGTGCCAGTTAGATGAGAGGAAATCAGTCAGCCGGGACATCTTCTTCCCTGCAGTTTATGTGCCACCTCGATCGGGCTGAAAGCTGCTCTGCTTAGGGGACAAGAAGAGCTACTAGAAGCGGTTTGGCCCAGCTTTCTTGATTGTCCTGAAACTGTGAAGGAGAAATTGACAATATCTTTATTCCTTTGGGTAGAACCACTCAGTATTCATCCATAAATATAGGTGATCTCTTTGCCAACCTAGGGTGCTCCGATCCTAGGAATTAGGGAAGTAAGCTATAATATACATCGATCCCGGCGATTACTTCCCCATAGTCTTTCCAGAATAGGAGTAGCACGTAATCGTGGTTTTAAATGACAGAGGCGCGCGGGGAGTTGCCCCCGTTCGAGATTCTTCCCTCCAAAAACAAGAGAAACGGTCACAAATCTCAAGCACATCGATCGAATTCATGCCGACAACCTTGTCACACGTCTTCCTCATTGAAACTTCCTTCTTCTTCATGACCATTACAGACAGCTCGTACGCGAATTCGTGCCAATGATATAACATAATGTCTCTTCATGACCATAAGAAGGATGGAAGCACTTCGGATCGACTTCAGATAGAATGCTCCGTCGTGGAAGAATCTCCTAGCTCTGCGCATCTCCAACAGCGCCCATGCACTCTTCCTGAATCACTTCCAGATCTCAGCGAGGCATCTATGGTCACTGAACCAACGATATATTACAAGCTGTCGCGATTCTGGAGTCGATCAGCAGGAAACACCCTCTCATTTGATCATCTACTGCTATTGGCAACCATTGTCGTGTGGTTCCTCGTCGGTGTGGTGGCCATTGTGACAACAAAGCTTCTTGCCACGTCATGGCAAGTACCACCATTACTATTGACAACCCAACAGATGATCCTGAGCTCATCGCTCCTGCGAGTACTGCTTGGTGTATTCTCCCACGTTCAGCCGTGGCCATCATCGTCACATTCAACGGTGACGAGAAGCGACAGAGCGATTCACAATGGAGACTACCAAGACGATGTAGTCGATTCTCGAGAATCATTGTCCTCAGAGAAACGAGTGTCGGGGGTTTATTTCAACCTTGATTTTGTTCTTACTGGGTTTTTCAACTCGTTGGACATTCTTGCTTCGAATTCTGCTTTCTATGCGTCTGCTGCCAGCTTTGTGGAAACCGTGAAGGCAAGCGAACCTATTACAACAACAATCGTTGCTCTTGTATGGAGAATCGATCACCTGTTTCCTCAGGAGGGATGTGCTCTGCTGGTTCTCATTCTCGGAGTACTGTTGTCAACTTATGACAATGCTCATTCGGAAAACTCAAGTGCTCCTGCATTGACAACGGAAGAATCTGAGACTTCCCTCGAACTTTCCGTTCGAACCGCGCTAACAGTCATGGTGGCGAATCTTTGTTTTGCCTTTCGTGCGCTTTGTCAGAAGCGATATAGGGCAAACACGGAGCTACTTCAACTGAACGATGTGAACCTACTTTTCAGGCTTCAACAAATTGGCGCCGTTACTTTATTGCTCCCCTCCTTCATTGCACATGGGGGGATCATTCTCCATGCTGTGACCATGTCAACGGAAGTAAAGCTCAGATATGTGACTTTGGCATTTGCCAATGCAGCCTGCTTTGCTGTATACAATGGAGCGTCATGCTACGTTCTCAGCAATGTATCCGTTCTTCATCACTCAGGTTTGAACTGCTTGCGGCGAATGTTTGTGACACTCTCAACTTGTCTCGTGTTTGGAATCTCCATGTCCCCAGTGGGAATCACGGGAATCATTTTGTGCTTTACGGGGTTTGTTGCGTTCACTCATGCCCGAACAAAACGAACTTTGCCTCCGTCTCCAGGTTCGAAAAAGACGACGAATGTTGGGGATTGGCCAGAGAGTCCGACCTCTGGTCCCTTGAATCTCAAAGTCGAGAGCTCACAGGTCTAGAGGCTTGATTCTGGCTTGAATCTCAAAGTCGAGAGCTCACAGGTCTAGAGGCTTGATTCTGGTAGTACAGCTGGACAGGGCACTAAAACCTGCAACATCGAGAGCCTTATTCCTACTGCTTGTAGTTCATAATTACTTGGTAGTTTAAAATCACTTTGGGGAGAAGCAAATGGCTTTACCACGGCTTGGACTTTGCGATGCAATAAGGAATTGATGTGCTCTATTCAGATTTACTGCAGATTTTGAACAGCTGCATCTCGTTTCATCTCCCTGAATTTGAAACCAGCATCCTTTGTCACAGCGAAACAGCGAATTGAATTCGCTTTGTTTATTCGCATCATTCAGCTGATTGAAGTTTCTTAATCATCCATGAGTAGCTATTGGACAATGGGGTCATCCGAGCCCGTAATACTTGAGCAGAGAGCTTTGCGAGGATCACTGTGGAATCATTCCCTGGTCTCTGACTCCTAAGGGGTTGCAGAGAATTTTTGGATAACAGCCTTGTACGACGGTTGAAGTCCTCCCTTTCCGTTCATTGAAGTACCAAAGTAGACAGAAAGAGACTGATATTTCGGCGACGAGGCAGACCTGGTGTGAGAGATGGAAGGGAAAGTTCAATGGTCTCGTCGGAAGGAGTACGAAGTAACGGGTTTCATATCTGTACGATTCATGGAATAGAGCGATGCTGAAATCATTGCAAGATGCCACACGCTCTGTCAAGGCCAGCAAATCCAAGATTTACATTCCTGACCAGTATTTCGTAGTCTCCAATTCCCCAATTCTCGATTGGCACATTCATTGTTGGATTGTGCGACCATGAAACGGTCCGCTGGCGTGTGGGGGAACTCACGCGAGTAACAGGCACGCTTGCATGCACCTTCACTCTTCCCGTCCTCACAAAACACAAGATTACAGAGAAGAAGGACAGCAATGAGCAACCCCATCGTTCCATTGATTGTTCATCGTCATGGGAAATCTAGTGTGAAGGTGCTAATAAGATAATACGAACCTCAGACCAACAAAGAACATGAAGGCTCAAACTGTGTCAATTTAAATTATCAGAAGGATGAGTGTCTTGTCTTGAGTATGGTCAAAGGCAACAAGTGAAAGACCACACATGAAAAGACCACCGTGTTGAAGGGGAAGCACCCGTGAAGAAACGCAAGAGAAGAATCGACCAGGTCCAGAAACTATATTGAAGTAGTTAGACGCAATTTGAAGAATTAGCTGAGACCTGGCCCCACTGAGAACCACGCGAAATTTAAAGGTTGGTGTACAAACAATGGATACCGCTATGATACCGCCGGCCTGATCCGTAGTGGTGAATAAAATCTGAGCCTTCTGCCGTTCCTCTCACCATGCTGGACGTGTGTCTATAAATCATTCGACTCTTTCCTTTTGCAGGCACTCTCTTTGAAAAATGTCGTGGAAGAGCACAGAGCAGGGAATACTAATCTTCCAGAATCATGCTGACGGATCATCCAGTCGAAAAATTTCATCCATACTCTTGCGCAACGAGGGATGTAATACGTGGGGACATTCTTCAAATAAGAGCATGGACAATCCCCAAATCAAGCCAGCACTCCATCGATACGACGATGGAAACCACTGTGAAAGAGACGACAATGATGACGACGACTCTCGTGGCAATACTTTGCGGTGATCTTTCTCGTCGTGACGGCCGGTACTGTAGCTGCCCCATAGTCGTTTGACCATGCCAATAGTCACGCGACTGGCCAAATACAAGAGAATTTGATAATTGAGGGGGGTGTAGGTACCCCAAGCTAAGGAGCCACTCACGACTCCAGCGAGCAAGGCATGATGCGGACGTTGCGGATATCCTGCATCCGCTGAGGGAGGGGATGTTGGTGATCGCAAGTTGTTCGTAGAGGAGGTTGCTGAAGAGTGATCCCATATGCCATGCACTGTAGATGGGTTTCGAGAATGCCATCAATGGATTGCGGGTTGGTGAGAAAGAAATTCGCAAAACGGAGGATGGTAAACACGGCACCATACATCACGACAAACTTGCATTATGCGAAGGCCTTTTCTCTATTGTGAGACACATTAATGTTTCGACGTACAAATAAAAGAAAGGAGGGACTCAGCCCTTCTTATTATGGTCGTTGAACTGGACGGCAACGATCCTTGTCGTTGTATTCGTATTGCTCTGTTTGGTCGATTGTGAAAATGATACTTTAAGAGAGCCAAGAGAATCTTATAGGTGGCGGCAAACACAGCCAATCGAGAGGCATGGGCCATGGTTTGTTTGGCAATGTATCTCATCTTGCCATGCAAAGTCGGTAACCGAGGAAACAACAAGGTCATAATCAAGGTATGAGGGAAACGTATTTTGACGCCATATCGAGCGCCACCCAGCAAGCCTCTCAGAATTGCTTGCAATTCGTCGGCAACAGCAGATGACAGGGATGCCATTGTCATTCTCATTCGTTTGGCTAACATTGTCGCACCGAAGTTGAGGCAGTTAGTCACCCGGACGTATCAGCAGAAACGGTCCGTGAATGGGCTGAGTCTTGGGTACTGGATCACTCACCTTAAGTTACCCTATTTTTGACCAAAAAAGACCCAGTCGAACAACTATTCGTATTAGTAGCATGATCGATCTCAAAAGCATATCTACATGTGTTCGTTTCATTCTCTAGATCATTCCACGTTCGATTTGCCATACGTCGCCCTTCGGCCCCGATCGCTTGGCAACAACCTTGTCAATAAGATCGATTTCATCATTTGTTAATTGGAAGGTGTGCGTTTGGACGTTTTCCATCAAATGACTTTGATTCCGCACACCAATCAGCACCGAGGCGACACCTGGTGTTTGCAGGACATAGCGTTGGGCCACGTTGGCTACAGTCGCAGCGGAGCATCGACCATCATCTTGTACTTGTTTCGCAATCATTTGCATGGTCTCCAACAACTCTTGGACCAAACTCCAGGATCCGAAACGGCGTGCTGTCGCTGTATACAATCGCATACTTGCTGTGGTTTTGGATTCTTCTGCCGTTAAGGGCTCGTTGCGACGACCTAAATATTGGTTGGACAAAATACCACTTGCAACAGTCCCAAAGGCTATCAAACCAACATTGTTTTCGGCACACCATTCGGTCATTCCGGACTGGACGGGTCTACGGTCCAAGGCAGACAATTGCACTTGATGCGAAACAATGGGAACGCCAGCTTTGACCAATTCCTGTAACCGTGGCAAATCAAAATTGGTCGCACCAATCTCCTGAATGTATCCTTCCTCTTTTAGCTCGGTTAAATACAGTGCTACGTCCACATAGCTGTATCACCAAATCGAGAACACAAGAAAGGAAAAAGAGATAACGAGAAGAAAGAGACATAGAAAGAGACATTTGAAATGCTCAATGTGAGACGGAGTGACTCGACTGGTCACGCGCAAAAGAAAGGCAACTAGACAACAGGGAGCAAAACAACATGCAGTAATCCCTTTATGTGTCTCCTGACGTATCTTTGAAGGACGAAGGAGTACGTACCGTTTGATATCGTAGTCACTCCAAAAGAACTGTACCAGGGGTAGTTTGGATACTTGCAATCGTTCGCATTGTTGTAGGATTCGTTGTTTGACTTCGGCACGATCAATGTCAAACAGGAAGCGGAAACAACAAAATTTGGTGCATGGAACTGGGGCAGGAAGAGCCCCATTGTTGCCGGATTGTCCGACAAACTGTCCGACCACGCGCTCCGAGGGTCCATAAATATCGGCCGTATCCAAGGTATTAATACCGGCATTCCAATGGGCCTTCATATTCGCCAAGGCATCCGATTCTAAAGGCGCCAGGAAATGATTGCGGAGGGATTTTGGAATTAAATGAGATACACTCATTGAACGACAACGACAAATACCACAGAATATTACGATACGTACCTTTGTATCGACCATGACCTCCGGCCAGTTGCCAATATCCTTGAATGGTGCGACTCACGTACAAGCTTCCCTTTCCCAATTGGACTTGAGGGACAACAATTTTGCTCGTTGTTTCGGCTGCGTTGGCCACGGCCACCGAGGGTCCCAGTTCTAGTCCGGCGGATTCTCGACGAGGCAAATACAATCCGCTTGGTGTTTTTGTGGCAGTGGTGGCAGCGGTCCAGGCTGCCATGGTGGTCGCTGTCATTTGTCCCAGCACCTGTCGTCGATGACGTGAAGTTGTTTCACTGTTGGATGGGGACGACGACGAAATGGTTGGACCATTTGATGGAGCCTCTTGTCCGGACCCTTCGTCACATTGCGCTGGATCCAGTGGCCCTGAGAACAACGCCCATTGTGGCGAATGATGGATTGAAGTGTGCCTTGTTGGCGATAGTTGCCGCAAAGTTCTAGTTCTTGGTTGAAAGCCACCAACAAAAACACCAAAGTTACTGCTGAAAGCGTTCAGCATAAATATATTGGGGAAAAGTAACATGACTGCTGATATTGGAAGTACGACAGCTTGTGCTGAGAAGAACACCATGGTTTAATGGTAAATGTAACCTCGCCCTGATTCTTCTCTTCGTGTGTTGTCACGATGGAAGATTTTGGTGCGTCAGTGAGTCACGCGTATCAACGACTCCTGTAATGCTCCATGTGCTCTCGGTTTATGTTTTCCTCAAGTGATGCCCGGGACTCCTCCGAGGAGTAGGAGTAATTTCTTTTGCGGTCTTTTGTTGCTCAAGAAGCTTTGGAAATGGTTTAGAAGCAACGAAGCTACTATTTTGCCTTCGCTGTGAGTTCATAAAATGCTAGCTTCATTGGTGCCTGCTTTATAATATCTCTCTAGCTTGTAGAGAGGGGACAAGAATCGCAATATGTGTTCCCGCATCTTGTTGCTTCCTTCCCACCAGGATTTGGAAGACTTCAAAACTTTGCCTTCGGTCCACCAAAATGGCCAACCCATCGCCGCCCGTTCATTCCGTCACAGTACACTTGATTCTGAGGACTCCGTGGTGGTCGGAGGAGTGCTAGCACCTTTAGTTGGAGGTGCACACCGGCTTGAGTTTGCCATGTTGGTGCCATGCAGTGTATCATGACCGTGGTTTCCTAAACCACCGGCCCAGATAACTATAGACAATAGAGTACAAGTATGAAAAGCACGGCTAACTGTGGGGGAGTTTTTCGGCCCCCGGAGTCCGTATTGTCCACGTCGTCGTCGTTCACCAACCAATTCTACTCTTCTTTGGTTGTGGCGACTTTTCGATGTCTACTTGTGGACGCCATGGCTCCTATGGATGCAACATGAGATCTCGAGCTGGAAGACCAGACGACGACCTAGCTCTGGCTATCCTCTCGGGTATGTGCGACCAAAGCGCAAGAAACGAACAACACTACAACACCTAGTTGCTCAAGCAACTAAGATCAACACCGAGGGCAGGGATGACCAACGATCATCACAAGCCCGAACAACTACCTTTGACTCAGACACGATGACCATTCTGGTCGATATTGCCGCGTCAGCCTGTATTACAAACCAGTTGAGTGACTTCATCGAGCCACCTAAATCTGTACAGGTTCAAGTCACAGGTATTAGCAAGAAGCAAGCGATGGCCACTAAGAAAGGCACAGTGGCCTGGCGAATTGAAGACGATGATGGCCAACAGAATAAATTTGTTATTAGGAACACTTACTGTGTTCCTGATGCACCACATCGACTCCTATGCCCTCAACAGTGGGCACAGCAAGCAAACGACCACGTACCAACACCAGAGGGAACTGGATGCATGACCACAAGCAGGCATGTGATCTTGTTCTGGGACCAACGACGGCATCGAAAGACCATTCCCTTGGACACAAAGCTAAACATTGGCTTTCTGCATTCGGCCCCTGGGTGCAAACAGTTTGCTGCATTTGTTGCGTCACACGAAATGGATCACAACTTGGAGTCCAACCAAAACTTGTCCATTTTCGAAACCCACATCATACCAGATGATGAGGAAGCAACACAACATGAACAGGACGACAATGACTTGTCGCTGCAGCCTCCAGATCCTGTGGAACCGTCTAGACCGACGGATCCACCAATCAACCGATCAGTGAGCCATCCTGTTCAAACTGTCGACGTAACAGAAGTCGACTTTGACCTTTCTGAAGGACCCCATGTCATACCAGATGACAAAGAGCCAACAACCATTGATCCTCAGGATGAGTTGTTGCGGTGGCATTATCGTTTGGGCCACCTTTCTTTTAAGAGAATTCTACAAATGGCACGACAAAGTATCCTAACTAAGAAATTGTTGAATGCCAAGGTGCCCATCTGCCCTGCATGCCAATATGGCAAGATGACCCGTCGTCCATGGAAGACCAAAGGACAAGCGCAAAGATCTCGTGTCAAAGCAGTGACCAGGCCTGGACAAGTTGTGTCAGTCGATCAACTCGAATCCACCACAGTGGGATTTGTGGCACAACTCAAGGGTAGACTCACACTGCGACGCTATAAATATACGACTGTATTTGTGGATCAGTTCTCGCGACTGTCCTTCGTATACTTACAGTATCGCCTGACGAGTGAAGAGACTGTCTTGGCCAAGCATGCGTTTGGTTGGTGAAAGCCATCAACAAAAACACTAAAGTTACTGCTGAAAGCGTTCAGCATAAATATATTGGGGAAAAGTAACATGACTGCTGATATTGGAAGTACGACAGCTTGTGCTGAGAAGAACACCATGGTTTAATGGTAAATGTAACCTCGCCCTGATTCTTCTCTTCGTGTGTTGTCACGATGGAAGATTTTGGTGCGTCAGTGAGTCACGCGTATCAACGACTCCTGTAATGCTCCATGTGCTCTCGGTTTATGTTTTCCTCAAGTGATGCCCGGGACTCCTCCGAGGAGTAGGAGTAATTTCTTTTGCGGTCTTTTGTTGCTCAAGAAGCTTTGGAAATGGTTAAGAAGCAACGAAGCTACTATTTTGCCTTCGCTGTGAGTTCATAAAATGCTAGCTTCATTGGTGCCTGCTTTATAATATCTCTCTAGCTTGTAGAGAGGGGACAAGAATCGCAATATGTGTTCCCGTTAATTCTTCATGTCCTTTACAAGCAAACATAGCAGCAGACAGTATCAGCACCTTGCCTGAAGTCGATGTTTCACGGGTAAGGTGTTCAGGGTTCAGGTGGAGGAAATCCAGGGCAGAGGAAATCCCATTGCCAACTGCCAATGAGCACAAGGTGAACTCAACGCGTTGGTCCGAAACATGAGAATGCATGGGGTCGCCTTTTGGTAGCCTCTTATTTCTGCATCGCCCGACGCACAGACCATTTACCCGACCCCACCCATCAATCGAGATCTTCCAACAATTGTCACAAAGATACACACCAACCCACCGCCGCTGTCCCTCTGAAGCGATCCCAAAGTCAGATTGACCAACACCAACGCACATATTTCAACAATGGCGTCCATTGGCAATGCGAAGCAGCTTGTCCGAAAGTTTACCATACTTCCTAAGACATTGTATCGAATCCAAGCTCGGTTACCGGTGAAACTCCGTGACTATGAAACGCAAATGGCCAAAGGCCGCGCTTCGTTTGATCTAAAAATACACGAAGATGGTTTGGTCCACCCGGCTCATGGTGATGAGTGGATTGGTCCGAATGGCATGTCCTTGCGTCCGGCGACAGACACCATGCTCGGAATTCTCGAGGATTTCAAGGGTGAACCCACCATCTTTCGTTTGAACGAAGGTCTTCGCTTGCCTGACAATCTCATTGTTATTCACGAACGAGACGATCACTGGTCGATGCAAACGAGAGAACCAACTTCATTGGAAGATCTCAACCAATCCTTGACTGAACTACTGGAAGATGCACCGAAGCAAACAAGGGAGCAATTTCAAGAACAAATGGAGGACTTGGATGATCAAGATAATTGAAAGCGTTAGTCCAAGAGAAAGTCAATTTCCCTCAACGACTTGATTTAGATCAGTGCTGAGAATGCAAGTACAAGATGCTCACATGGGCGCGTTTCCGATATTGTGTTGTTCATTCGTGTAGGCTGCCAAGAAATGTCGAATATTCGTAGACTTTAGACTTTCAAATCATAGTCTTCAAACCAGTTTTATAAAAGAATAATAAAACCTACTTCCTGTAGAGTTCCACTGTTGATGAATTGAAAGCACAATGGTATGATTGTTCCACCACAGGAAGAAGCGATGAACGATCAACAGATTTGTTGATCGACAAAGAAATACACAAAAGAAACTATCGAAACGGGGATTGAATGCATCGGGTGGTTCCTGAGTATATGGCACAGACGGAACCCTGGATATTCTTCACAGATATCAGCTCTCATATACTGTTCTTAAATTACTCGGGAGTGGTCGTTTTGCTTGGTTACCCGTTGGGCTTGGAGACTGCACCCAGTTTAACGTGCAAACGAGGCCCTTGGCGATTTTCGGAGACTCTCATAGGTGGTAGGCATTTCCATCTTGCAATAGGCTTCACTTCTCATTCTTGCAGTCGGTGTCATCTCCCGAGGAGAAGTCTCCGAAAATGAAAAGGCATAAGACGAAGAGGAGGGAGAACGTGGTGGTCCACCATAACCACCACTAGTCGTTCTCGACGAAGCATTAGGAGACAAGGAACGTCTACCATGTGCAATTGCAGCTGCAGAAAATGTAGGAGGACATGATCTTGGACTTGGACGTGGATGTGGAGGTGGTACCAAATCCAACGAGACATCTTGCGTTTCCTCATGTTCATCTTCGGTAGGAAATCCGTTTGATTCGAAGGACTCACTCGAAGGATGAGTATCAGATGCTTTAGGCGACGCTCGTTTGCGCTGATGATTCAAGGCAAGTCCAGAAAGTTTGGACACTGCAACGTTCAATTTCGGTTCCATCGCGGAGGCAGTCGGGAGGGGCGGAGCCCATTTAGGCCGTTCGATGGCCTTTCTGCGCTCTTCGGCTTCCTTCTCTGCAAGTTCCTTGGCAGCTCTCGCTTTGATGTAGGCTTGTTGCAAGGTTTTTAAATAGACACGAGCACGGGCCCTGGCATGTTCCTCTTGTGGAGTCAAAACACGTCGTTCCTGAGACAGGGATCGAGCTCGACGGGGTGGTACAGACGGTGGCTTTGATACTTGCTTGAACCTTCGACGCGCTTGTTCCTGCTCAAATCGTTCCTTGGCCGAAAGGCGAGTGGATTTCTTCTCCCCATACTTGTCGAGATTGACGGGAGTCTCGCCCTGTAACTTTTGTTCTTGCATGTTCTTTAAACGTTCCAACACTGTCCCATACCGACTGGCCGAAGAAGCAAACGACGAAGCCGAGGCAGTTCGTCGGACACCGCGGTGCGCGGGAGACAACGGTGCTTGTCTTGGGGATGAAGATGGATTGCTTGCATTCCGCGGAGAAGAAGAATAAGCGGTCGGAGATGCAGGAAACGACGGTACAACGACTGGAATAGCGCGTTGCGGTCTTTGAAGGGGGTAGGTGGAGGCGGAACCACCACTGCTATAGGGTTGCACCGCCGAACTAGATGACAAGCATGGAATGGACCCAGATTTGCGCATCGGATGCGACGATGAATCCCTGTAAGCACATGGTTTCTCAATAGATTCATCAACCATCCAGTCGGACGAAGACAAAGTGTCCTCGTGGGAACCTGCCGAACAAGAAGAAGCACAGCAGCTTCCCTGATGCACGACTACTTCGTGAGGCTTTCCAATAGACTCATGAGAGTATGTGTTGATAGAAAGCGAAGAAGAGTTGGGATGATAAACCATGGAAGGAGGCTTACCCTGCGCACTGTGGCGGAACTGGTGGTTTGCTCCATGTTCCAATTCGTATGCTGGATGAGAAACACACGTCTCTCGATGGGAAGCTTTGTGTAATTGGTCTTTTACTACCCGGTATTGTTTGAGGCGTTCCATTTCTTGTTGGATTTCATCGACCACCACTAATGGAGCCACGGGGCGTCGAGGGGCAGGTGAACTTGTCGTTGTAGATCGCCCTGCCATGCCGGGTGGAGTGGGAGGATGATTGTATTTGTTTGTGTTCGTAGTCTGTTGGTAAGTGCTTTTCTGGTTGTTGGTCTGTTGGTGGGTGTTGCTCTGGTTGATGCTCTGCTGGTACATGACTTTCGCCTGCTGGTAGGGATATTGCCTCGACAGGATCATACTTGTGCTCAGATTCATTTTGGGAGCTTTGGATGTCGTATCGTGCTGAGGAGAGACGGTGAAAGTGCGGCTAGCTCAAACGATGAACACACACAAATCCCTCTCTCGCTCTTCTCGATGGATGAGAACACTCTGCAGAAGCAAGCAGCGCAAAGGTTAGAAACAGATTGAAATACTGGATTTTCTCATGCTCTGTTCAAAAGATTTACACAAAACAGCCATTGGGAAAGATCCCCTGTTCCACATCGCCACCGGAATCCACCGACCTACCGTACTCTTTATACACGAATAAATTCTCGAGAGTCAAAGCAAGAAGTCCTCTTTCTTGACTACAGTTCCTGGATGGCTTCCTTATGGGATCTTCCGCTCAGCATCGCAACACAATCGATCGATTGTGTGGACCACTTGAAAGGACGATTCATAAAACAAAAGAAGGTGCAACTCCGGTCGAATCGGACACATCCATGATATAGCCCCATGTCGTCCCCATCCGATGAATCTCTAAGTCGTCACGCCGGGCGGCGAACTTACCTCCATTACATAGAAGAAAGCGACTGATTTATTCCTTTCCGGATGTCGTACGGAGGATTCGTTGGCGACTTTGGTACTCGTATTTTTTAGTCCACTTAACGATCCTGGGGGGATATATAGGAGAGCTCTTGGACTGCCCGCGCGTTTTGGGGGAATGAAAATCCTAAATATTTCTTCCTTCGTCTCGTACCAAACCATCGCCACATTTTCGCATTTGGTGTTATAAAAAATATCAAGAACATTGAGCATTGGGATGGTGAGCAATGAGCTTCCTGCACCATCGTTCGCATGAACTTCTGCTTTATTAGGTCTCCAAGTCTCTTTCACATGCTATCCAATATCCAGTTCTATTTGCTTGTTGATCTGAGTCTGGGGTCTCCAACAAGAAACTTGTCCTTGAGAAAGGCACAAACACTTTGACAAAGACAGAACAGCCCTTCGTGACTTGGTGTGGAACTCCTGAGCTCTTGGGTAGCATGATTTGATCGAATTATTGTGGGTAGATTCGATATGTCGAGGTCGTTACCTATATGAGAATGATTGTTCATCAAGTAGAGAAAGTGCTTCTATAGACCGATTGCTTGAGCGAATGATGAAATAGTCCAGCCTGGAGAAGATGCCTCAGTGTCTGGTCGGCACGGAACCATATTGAGAATGGCAAATCGTAACTCAAATAGACCTTTTCCTGTCATTAGTTAGACTTCCATGTCCAGGTTTGTTTGATCTCGTGAACGGAAATAAGAGACTTATTCTACCAAACTAGAAATACATCTCCTCTTTGCGTTCAGCTTTTATCCTTTATCCTTGCTAATCATCTATATGCTTCACTAGGTGAATTTGTCTTGTTTCAAATGAGGAAAACCGTTTGGCGAATGGTTGAGACCTTTCAGTTGGTGGAAAGAACTACATCCATATGTATGGCGCTCATGGCTGCAACCGTTATGTAGTTGCCGTGGCTTGAAACACAGGGTTGGTTTTTGTCACTGGCCACGGCCCTGTCATGTGCCATGTGGACTCGTCGATAACAATACTCATATTTCCTACCGGTCCTTTTTGTGCAGGCTTTTCACTAGTCTCATCCCTGTTTTTCATAAATGAAGATGAAGTTGCGCGTTGTCGAGGGGGAGTTTTCTCTCCATACTCCGCATCTAGTTTGGGGTCTTGTGGAACAGTGAGTGCTAAGGGACGTTGGTTTTCGGGACTTCGATGACGATTCAAGGGCGAACCGTTGCGCCGATGAGTATCGACAGGCGAGAAAGGCACATGTGACGTAAACGTCCAAGGTTGTCGATGCTGGGTGGACCGCATCGGCGATTTATCTTGCTGTGGCTCTCCTGTACCTTTCAGAATCGTTCCCGTAGTATCGCGACTGGTACTGCGGCTTCGGCCACTGATACTGGCTACCTTGTCCCCATACTTAGCATCCAAGAGGAACTTGGGACCCTGCGGTACCGTCAGCGGTTTCGTGCTTCGTTGAATCGGTTTGGGAGGGGACAAGGAACGACGAGTGTAAGTTAACGACTGAGTTCGTTCCACCACACGACGTTCTGTATGCAGAGTGGGTCCACGCGGAACCGTCGTTTGCTTTGTCAAAGTTGTTGGATCCGTGGATTGATGACTATGTTGGCGGACGTGCCTAGACGGAGGCTCGGAAAGAACCATTGGACCTCGTACTGGTGAACGCCCTTGACGTGCCTCCTTTTCTGTTGTTGGAGTTTGTTTCGCCGCTTGGTCTCTGGTACTTTTTGAAGCTTTCGGCGAAAACGGAACATTATTCGACCGCCGAAATAGGTGTCGCGGGGGGCTTGCAATAGGTTTGTCGTTTGGACTATCGTTGTGATCATCCTTGCTTTGTAAACGATCATTTGCATCGGTGGTGGTTGTCGTCTTGGTGGTTGGCTTGGAGGATGAAGATAGCTGGACGTTGGAAGCATCTGGCTGTTCCTTTTGGTCTTGCAATCGTTGTCGAATCATGGTGCGGAAACGGGCTCGCATGTGTCCTTCATGTGCCGACATGCGGAGCCCTCGCTTGGGTTTGTCTGTCGCGTCCAGAGGACCACTCTGTTCTTCCTGCTGCGGTGACAGTGGACCGGCACGACGGAATGATTGTCTTTGACGCCATCCGCGTGGTACTTCTGGACCCTGTTGTTGGCCTTTTGTCGGAGGTTTCTCTTGACCTTTATTGGCTGCCCCTGCATCTTTGTTCTCTCGCCATGCTCGAAGAAGATGAAGACGTGAGCGAGAACCAGCAGGAGTACGGGACGACGGATGGGCATCCGTCGTCTGTTTCGGTTGTTGCTTCTTTGGGCGTGTGTCTGGTGATTGTATGATCACATACATGGGAATATCTGGCTCATTATGCCGATTTTCATCTCTGGGTCTCGGGTACCGAGAATTAGACGCTCGCAGGGGTGACGAAGATGACACTGACAACAAAGCCTTTCGGCGTTGCTGCAGTCGCATTCGACGACGAGCAATGCTACTGCCACACGACGAGAGTGAGGAAACGCCATCATCCAAAGGAACGTTCGTGTCCTTTTCCTCGTTGTCCGCCTCGTCTGACGCAATCAAGTTCTCATTGTTCCCGGCGATCGCCTCATTATTTTCGTTGCTCTTATCTGGGTCTTTAGCCAACAACGACTCTTGAAATACATCTTGTGTTGGATAGTCATCATTGCTCTCTTTGGTGGCAACTGAAACGTTGTTGGTCGCTTCCTTGTGGGCAGCGTCTTTTGTTGTTGTAGGCGCCATCCACCAGGACCTTTGAAACAAATCCGGAGAGGTTAACAGTGGAGGTGGCACCAACTCTGGTTGTTCTTCGTGCGCCTGCACGGATTCCGATTCTTGCTCGGGGATAGTTGGATGCACCTTGAGGCCTTCCTGGGTATACGATGGAGTGGATGGGTCCTCTCGAGATTGATCCTCCTTTGTGTTGACAGCAGGAATAGTGGATGGTTGAATGGTAGTGTCTTTCGAGGAGGGTTTTTCAAACACGACACATTCTTCAGGCTTCTCCTTTGCTTCAGTAGGAGAATGGCCCTTGTCAACGATGCTTGAAGTGGACCCTTGCGTTGGCCGAGCATCAAATTCCACACATTCCTCTTCATCTTGTTGGACTTCCTTCAAGAGTTCCACACTAGCCATTTTATCATCCGCCTTGTGGTGGAGGTCTTCATCCGCGTCTTCACTTTCAATCACGACCACATGCTGTGGAGAAGTTCCTTCCTCGTCCTCCACCTCCTCGCTGCTCTTGTAACGATCTGTGGATGTAATGGTCTCCGCTTCTTTTTCTTCCAATGAGCTGTGACGATGATCTTCGTTGTCCGGTGAGCGAGATGTTTGTGGATCCACTGCACCAACCCCAATGGATTGTACGCGCGGTGGAGGTGGAAGACGACCGTCATGCGACGAGGAGTTGTTCTGGGAGAAGTCTTTGGGAATGGAAATGGTGGTATCCGGTGGAAGGATCAATTCGTTTCGTTTGCGGATTCGTGCCGAACGTCGTCCTCGTCCTTCCTGTTTGGATTCGTCTTCAGCTTTTTCGTGCTGCTTTTCGTTCACCTGGGACGAGGACACCTCTGGTTTGTTGGTTGTCTTGGTAGTCCAGCTGGTGAAGGCTTGAGCGAGTCGCGAATCTTGCAAACTGGAAAAGAACGACCCTTTTCGAGGAGGAGTTGTGGTTGTATCCGTTGGTGTACCAGACGTTGGTATCTTACTAGACGTTGATGTCTCGTTTGGGGGATGTGGATGGGTACCATCAACTGGAGCACCAGCAGGAGAATCCTGTGAATAGGATTCCACTTCGACGCTCTGGCTGGCCGTTGTTGTTGTTGTTGTTGTTGCAGTGCCACTACGGGCAGTTGAGGCAGGAGAATCCATGGTGTAGCAGTAACTTTGTGGTTTTGACCGATATGCTCGTTGGTTTGTTCCGGTCGAACTGGTTGGTTCTGTTTTGTGAAGAAATAGGAGCTGCAATCTCACTCCACTCGTGCGTTCGGAGTCCCAAAAAATTATAAAATATCTCTCTCCGATCTTTTTTTCTGGGGGAATGATGTTTCTGACACGAGAATCTGTTCTACTCCGATAGAAGAGGTTCGCTGAACTCCTTGTTCGCCGTCTTGAATAATTAGATTGGGAGTGACAGTCTAAGAAGTCGCCAAAGGATCTTGTCTTTGCAGCGCAATAAGAGGGGTTGTTCACCAATCCAGTACAAAGACACAGGTTCCGATCGAAAAAAAGTAGATCTTCCAACTCCCTGATGGATCGTACACCATGAAAGACACAGTCTCCCCCTTTTTCCTATTCTTGGATGATTGTGGTGACAATCTTTCGCTGCTTCTCGTCCTGATGACAATCTTGTCTTTGTATATCTATTGCTGTCGACCCGACGACCAGTTGCCGTCCGGCCACGGTGCAGCTCTTCCAGTTCGCGTTTCGGTTGGTGTGGAGGATTCTTGTGTTGAGTCTATCTATCCATCCATGAGTCGACAATGCTCGGACGTGAGACAATCGGCACCCTAGTACTGCCTTCGACCAGTTGTTTGTATCTTGGTTAGAACATCCACACGCAAGGCACTCGTGTGTTCCATCGTCGTTGGACTTGATGGCGTTGGACAGTTGGATGTTGCCTGTTGCCTCAGTCATGCCTCATTCTTTCGGGGGCAGATCTGAGTTGTTGGTGAACGCGTGTGCCAACGGAAGCACTCTACAGTTTGTGCTACACCATCAAAACCCGGCGAGCGACTTTTCTATGTATCGAACAAGGCACGTGACACATTCAACGGGCGGTCCACTTATGGGGAGTCGCACGAGCATGCGAGCACATAAGGTTACAATACGAAAAAGCAGGTCACCCCATGTGGGACCAAGACTTGCTACGCCCACAAAACACGAAATGAAGCCGTAGCTCGTAGACTAGCTCCCCCTCCTAGCTAGAGGAGTGTTGTATTCGAATCCACAAGACAGGATGGAACAGTATGACCGGATGTGATTCTCGACTGCAGAGTTAGGTTGCGAAATGCGAAATCCTCAACTTACATGTCCAATGTGTAAATCCGTGGTTTGTAGCGCAATGGCCGCAACAGCAACTAAAAACGAGGATACAAGCAGGTGCCAGGAGCAATCGTTTTACATTCAATTGTGTAGGCATAGAAGCAGGGGACTGTTTTCGACCTTCAACATACCAGACGGCCATCTATAGAAAATTCATGCTTGTTTCAACAATTCAACCAAGGCGTTTGATTATCTTCCACGGGATATCCCCAATACTCCATGGCTTCCTTCATATCAGCACAGGGACTTTCGGCCAAGGGATCTTCGGAAACAAATTTACCAGTGACATCCAAGGTATTGTAAAAGTGCACTCGCAGCTCCTCATACAAGCCTTCCTTAGACCGGGGCAATCCTTCGGCAAATTCAATGGCATTGGTCCGGTCTTTGGCATTGAACAAAATCAAATCTCCCACAGCAACACTCTGGGGATCATCCTTGGTTTCCGTCGCCACGTGCAAGGGACCGGTGGCAATGACACGTTCGCTGCGAATCAAATATTCCAATTGTTCTTCTTCCAGTGTTTTGGTCACTATGGCAGTGGTGGCCGACGCTAGTTCCACGTCTTCCAGTAAGCCCTTTTCCATTTCTTGTCGAATCGACGTTGTTCCACCGCTGCTGCTACTAGCGCCACCACCGGCGTGGTCCAGGGCCAAACACATGCACGGATATCCAAACCGACCATCGTCAATTCGCAAGGTATAATCGCGAATATGTCGCCATCGATAAAGGGGGATCTGAGACAAATCACCACCCGTCAATTTTTGAATAATGGGTTCCTTTTGTATAAACTCATGAACATATTCGAGCTTCTTGGATTCCATGCACATTGCATGTCCAACAACACGGCTCAAATCCGAAGACAATCTTTTGTCAAGATGGTAAAAGGAACAAACGAGACAAAGTGCCAAAAAGCAAGTGTGTTTAATGGGTTTTCGACGCAGGCAAGGCAAACGAAAGGACACAACAAATTCGACAGAAGACAATGTGTGAGCGGCAGTGCATCGTTCAGCCCTCGCAGAGAACCACGATTTGCCAACGTCCACAAAGGAAACATATAAATGCTTGAGTAAGCTTGTATGGTTTGCACGTACATGGGTAGACTCCACAAGACATCGACCATGGATTGAGTATTGAAGGTTTCATTGTACAAATTAGCCTTGCGACAATACATGACATGATCTTCAGTCAATTCAATTCGTTGATAAAACAATTCCAAGGTGTCTGTTTCAGGCTCCAACAAACGATCCCACACAAAGGACACAAAGCGATTGCCGGCATTCTTGGACATGGGAACGGGCGACAATTCCACCGTCGGAGCATTGGCCATGTCATCGTCATCGTTGTCGTCGCCTTCGTCCTCATTGTTACCAAACATGGAATTGGAGGAATCGTCATCATCATCCGAATCACCGTCCTTGGAGGAATATTCCGATCCATCGGCCGCAAAGGTGGAAAACAACACGGATACGTGTCGTCGATTCGAAATACTGTATGGTCGCAGATATTGGTCTTTGAATAAATTCGTGTTGAAATTCGTTGTGGTTCTGGTGGCTGTGCTTGTCCTCGTGGGTGAGACGGAGGATTTACCGAAGTATTGGGGTATAGAAATTGCTGTTCTTATACCAAAGGCTTGACAAGGTTCCACCACAAGTAGGCACGATACCACAAAAAGAACACCAGCCAGGCATGACAAAACGATGACATGGGAGCGTCGGCGAGGCCGTTTCAGATCAATCTGGATCCTTCGTTCCATTCTGCTAGACTAAAGCGCCCGCAGCGATCTTTCTCTGTCCTCGAAAGCACAAGTGGAGTCAAATCTCCTTGGAACCTTTGGATCGTCTCTTTTCTTCGAGAACGGAAGTGTGTCTTCCACGAGATATTTGATGGATTTCAGATGGCCAGTTCGTCTGTAAGGCGTCCGGGAGATGGACGATCGCTATGCATGCTACCTTTACCTGCACAGTTACAATGAATATGTACTTCAAGGTAGAGGAGCAATCCTATTACTCCTAGGTAGGGGTCCATCATGAACGGCACAACGCCAAGTTAAGACGCCACATGCCGTCATTTATCTACCGCCACCATGCCCACCTAGCAGGAAGAGTTTTGGGTTCCGTATGTACAAGAATAAGAGAGACGACGGGCGACCGCCGTCGTGTGACCATGCATGTCGACCCTCATAAAAGAAGAATGGGACGATGACATCAAGTTCGAGACGAACAATGGCCCTACAATGACACCAGCTTGAGCGTCCTGTCTGTTCAAAATTGATGTCACTGCCAGAGAATATTTCATCCTGAGTCTTTGCAATTTGCAACTAGAAAGACGCAAGTAGTTGAACAAGACAGAGAAGTTCTAAAGTACAGGTGTAGCCTAGCTTAGACATTCAAATGCATTGATTCGGATGCAGTGCATGTAGCAAACATCTCAAACTTTCCAGTTAGGAAATAATACATCTTTTTCCTGCACAATGATGCATTCGAAAGGTCAAGGTTTTGCTCTGATTCCGTTGTCTTGAACATCCTATTCAAGAAAGCTAGATGGCCAGCTGCTGCAACGCTGCTACAAAGAATCGATGGGGAAGAGAATGCTATCATTTGCTCTGTGAAAAGCACCTTGTCCGCGACTCTCTTCAAACTTGGCACCCCACTTGTCATGTTCTCCCCAGCAAGCAAGGGCAATTTGAGGAGTGCGCATCCAGTGACAGCAAGAGTCTTGTCATCGACAGTCACATGATCATCTTTCGTCACAGCAGAGTGTCCAACGTAATCAAGTGTCCTGCATTCCAGAAGCATCGTTTTGGCATGTTTTCCGTAACTGAAAGATGATATCACATGGGTAATGACAATAATCACACCTCGTCGAACAAGTAGGAGGACGATCGCTTCTTTCGCGGACTCGGTACCAAGCACCGAAAGCCAAGTCTGTGCTAGTTGGAGGAGGAGACATGCCCCTAGAAGAGGGACTGAGATTTCCAATCGTTTGTCCGCAAGTGCATTTGATCGGAAAATCAACATGAACGAAGCTGCAATCGGATTCAGGACGCTTGCACTGGCAACAAGTGCAGCCCAATTCGATACCGGTATCAAATAGATTTCCCAGCTTTGTGCGAACCAATAATGCACCACCTCGTCCGTGAGTACCAGAAACGCAATTATCACGATGTATCTCTTGGTATACCACTGCGAGTTCTTCATCATTCCAGCTATCGTTTTGTCTGTATATGAAAACATGATGCTAAATAGTCCCACGAAGCAGCAAATGATTGGGATATACAATGATATCCATTTATCATTTTTCGTTGAACCGAATGTGAATGCCAAAAGAACAGCTACAATGCAAATGTAGTTGGTTTTCAGCTCGGGTTCTTGTGGAATGGATACGGTAACTGATGGAAGCAACGGCTCATGGGCAAGTTCTGAGGGCTCACCAAGATCTTCCGTATTTGCGTTGTTCGATATGACCACATCACTGTTGCTCGCTTCTTCGGGAATATCCGCCTCCTTTATCAGTGATTGGAGGATGGCCGCAACCCCAACAAGTAGAATACCAGTAGCGGCAGCTTGCACTGGAGGCCGAACTCCAAACATGAGTGCTGGAAAGCAAAGACATTCGACCACTCGGCCCATCTTGAGAGCCCAATACCCAACTGTGGCAGTGGGTTCCAAGTAGAGACGCACGCGACTGACAACATGCAGTAAAAATCCAACCGCCAGAGGGATGATTGGATGCCATGTGCATTCCCCAGTGAAAACTGGAATTGCTTGCAACAGTATACCAACTCCTCCAACCACGAATGAAACAAGGACAGCGGGTTTACTGCCAATTACAACTGGAAGGACTCGTTCTTTTGCCGATCCATCAAAAAGATCCTTGAACACTCCAACAATATTCATGTTGATGTCAATGCAGAAAATTGACAGAGCAGCAATGTACACCATTCGAGGTAGTCCGAAGACGTGATAGCTCTCGTCACCACCATTGGTAGTGTTAGCAGGAACAGACACTACAAAGGCCCCATAAAGTGGACACAATGCAAGAGCCGCTGGCATGAGCAAATGATGAATCAATGAAATTTTCTTGAGGAAGGAGTACCATCTCGTCAGCAAAAACCAAAGAAAAGCCACCAGAGCAGACGAGGGAGAAATGACATAGGAGAGGGCACAAGTCAGTGCACCACAGAAAACTCCGTTGACTAAAACAAAGTGAGGAGTGAACTTTCCCGCAGGAATAGGCCGAAATGAAGCATTGGTGGCATCGGTATCTCGATCTTCATAATCATTGAATGATTGAATAGCAGTGGTGGCAAAGAATGCCATAATGGTCAGAAAGGCATAGTGCCATGGAGCAAGGTTCTGTTGGTCTTGAGTTGCAATGAAGGCTCCAACAAGGATAGCGGAAAGAGGAATTGGGAAATTGAAGACTCGGACAAGACTTAACCAAGACATGACGGCATCTTTAGCGGATGACATGATGCGCTTTTATGACGGGACGGTGGTGGTGGTAGGGTCTTGAGACTGATATTAAGATCTACAGAGTGAATCAGGGCAAGTTCATGAAGTTGCCGAGCGTAGCAACCGAGACGACCGATACTTGACTAAATGCCCCAGTGCGATTTGGATTATGGTACATGAGGGATAGAATGCTCATTCCGTTTTTCCGGGCAGAACAAAGCGCCACTAGCATTGTGAATTGATAATTGAAAACTCATGCATGGCGGCGATGTGGCTCTCCAGTCTCCATTTGTTAGTCCAGTAAGGTTCTAGACGGGTTCGAGGTTCGAGGCTCGAGTCCACGTCAATTATCAGAATTATTATTACACAATGCTATGAATGCTATGGCGCCTTGTCCGGGTGTCGGTGTCCCATGTCCCTGCCGATGACGTCAGAGGGTGTGTCGATTCGCGTCAATATTATTGTGGATTGTGGAAATAGTCTTCCTTCATCAATGAACTTGACGAAAACCAGGAAATCATCTCCTACATGACGACGTCGTTTCTATGGTAGACGTGAATACGAAGAATTGGCTCTTTCTCTTCTCTCTCATTCTATTTGAAGATGTGCCCTGTTGGTAATTGGCAAACCCTTTGAGATCGCATCTCGCATCAAGTGTCAAGTGCTTTTGCATCCATCTCACTGTTGAAACGAAGACAATGGGCAAAGAGGGATTCCTTCATTCCCGAGTGTCGTAGCCAGATGGCCACATCTCCGTCACTCTAGTGACGTCGCACATGGCCAGGCCTATGAGTCATATGCGCAGGCCCTGATGTACGGAAAGGCAAATGACCCTTCCCTTTCCAGGGCCTCTCCTCGTGCTCATTCTTCGTAGCTAATCGATAAGGAAGTTGTTCTTCAAACAAGCGCGTTTTGCGTTGCATCATTTGCACGCAACCTCTGTTGCTTTCACACTCACCGCAGAAGTAAATATGCCGTTCTCATCACACAACGATCAGAACTCAACTACTCCTAATAACATGAAAAATCAACGCGCTTGCATACCCTTTCCTCTCGGAGGAGGAGTCAAGATTGTCGGTGCCCCTTCGGCTTCTTTCCAGAGAACGAATTCACACAGGAAGAAGTTGGACTGATGCTTGGTGTGAAGAATGAAAAAGTGTGGAAACTTCTTCGATGCAAGCATATTCGTACCAGAAGACTTCTTGCTTTGAAACATCCTGTTCCTGGGTCTTCCTCATCATGTGGTGTGTCAGCCCCAAACGCTGTGACGCGACAAGAACTCTTCCACGAAGGCTTCCAAACATTTGGGATGGACGCCGTCCTCAACGCACTCTCGGAAGCTCACATGATGGCCAGTCAGATCGACATAATAGCCAGTGTGACGAGTACAGGACTAGCTCTTCCGGGACTGTCTGCCATGCTGATGCGAAGAATACCGTTCAAGAGAGATACACAACGAACGGACATTGTTGGTATGGGTTGCAATGCTGGACTAAGTGGCCACAATGATGTTGCAAAGTCTGGCCAGATCTAGAAATAGATCTTGCTTCGGTTTGCTACTTTGTTTCGAAACAAACAGTACTATGTTCGTCTCTGGGGACACCACAGGCAACGGCATTGTAAATTCACTTTTTGGTGATGGTGCTGTGGCCCTCATCTTGGAAGCTACACCTGATGACAAGGACATTACACCAAGCATTGGCTCGCAACCAAGCCACGTACCTACTACCCCTTCTCCGAGTATCTGGCTGTCTGACTTTGAGTCCTACACTTTACCGGAGTACTTTGAAGACATGCTCTATGCCGTGGATGCGGAATCAAAGCTGCAGCATTTTTTGCTCAGCAAGCGGATTCCAATGGCTATGGGTGAAAGTGCTTGTCTACCAGTGCGGAAACTGCTGGCACGTCATGGATTGGAGCCAACGGATGTGGACCACTGGGTATCTCATGCTGGGGGAGCCAAGGTTATGGAGCTTGTTGCCCAAGGACTCGGCATCAATGTCGAAGGTCACATGCGGCACACACTCAGTGTGATGCGGGACTACGGAAATCTCTCGAGTGGCTCCTTTCTGGTCAGCCTGAAACGGCTGTTTGAGGAACATGATCGGATTGGGAACATGACTCATGGGGATAAAATGATCCTTCTCTCTATGGGCCCCGGGGCAACCATTGAAGTGGCTTTTGCAGTTGTCGATGGAAACGAAGGGAACGGGCCATCATTTCGACGACATGGCATGAATGCTCACCCAATTGGCAGTCAAAAGCAGGTACTGGAATCCGAGAGATACCATCGAACTAGTTAGACCAAACATTTGGTACAAGCATAATGTACTCCAATCTCCTTGGAGTACTCCTATGTTATACTCAGGGTTAACGCCATTCGTAAGCGAGTAGCGTATAGCTGTCTCCCATATAAGCGAGACAGCTATACGCTACTCGCTTAACTTCGACTTTCATTAACTTCATCAAAAACCAAATTCTGTCAAATCTGACTTCTTCGTTGGAAAGATCTTGAAATTCTGAATAACTTCATTTATGGTAGTCTACAGTAAATACACAGTCATTAGCGTGATATTTCGCTTTGAAAAATTGACGATTTTCCTCAATTTTGTTCATTTCGATCATCCTTCGCCCATGGCCCAACTTTGTACTCTTATACATATCTACCATTTGGGCCAATCGTTGCAGGATTCTCCATTCCGACGGTCCATATAGTGAAGAAGACGTCCACGAAAGGCAATGTCGTCTGCAGTTGTACCTACGGAGAACGACGATCACGAGTCCTCACAGCAGAATTCGTCACAGTCACTCCTCGATGAAGATACTGATCAACCCGTCGCACCTCGAGCCCATACCTATCCAGATTCTTCCCAACCTATTGGTAGAGATCATCACCAACCTCATGTTGACAATGATCAAGATGATGCTGTCGCTATTTCTGCATCACCACAACCAATAGCGAATGCGGATGGCGAGCCACCCGTCGATGCTGAGCGACCTGTTCCACCTCCACCTCCACACCCTGTCGGAAATATTGCACAAGGACAAGAAACAAATACCGAGACACAAGAACTATTACCCGAAGGGGAAAGTCTTCCGGCCCATTTGCCCGAACGAGGTCAATCCACTAAGCCACGTTCCCGATTTAGCTACTCGAAACGGTATCTCGTCTCACCTGACGATTTTTGGATTCATCCAAACTTCCACGAGGAATTTTGTCGTCGCTTTCGTCCCAACCCTACAAACCGTCCTATAAATCTCGTTGGGAAAATTGCAGAGTGTCCTACGAAGAAGAATGGAAATGTATATTCCATTGTATGGGACAATTCAACACTCTCATCTCTCGAGGTTCCACAGAATTGGATCAAATCTCAATTCACCTCCAACTCGACAGTAAAAGACAAACTTTGTCAATGTATTCAAGAATACAACCCAAGTCAACATGGCCAGGGAAACCAACCATCTCAAACACAACAATCGCAACAAACAAGCCAGTTGCAAACGCACCAACCTGATAAACTTCTCTCGATTCAACAGGGGTTAGACAGGTAGGTAGGATAGGTAAAAGGCTCGCTGAGCCAACAATCGAATCACCAACCGATACAACAATCCTCCACGGGTCAGAGAAGAGTTGCAAGTCGAAGTCCGCCGTGGGTGGGGGCAGTCGGTCCACTGATAAGAGGTTAGTCTTAAGATGAGTGTTAAAATGGTGATATTAATGATTGTGAGACGATTACTAACTAAGGTGGTTGATGGTGCCGAAGTCCTGGCTCTTGTATACGGCCATGGATCTGGTGTGATAGGTCCTCACTGGTTGGAGTAGACCGGCATTGGTGTATATTGAATGTATAGGGTGATGGATAACATGTATGGGATGCAACAGCTCTTGCTTTGTCGTGGTATAAGTCTTGTCCTGGGCACGTTGCTGTTTGCATTCTTGGATTTGTGGGAACAGAGATATGGTCTCGCGTGATCGTGATTCGTGCTTTGATTACATAGACCGTTAGGTCGAATCGTGGATGCGCGTACTCGGATAGTAGAGGCGCGCACTTGATAGTTTTGGGCGCGCAGGTGTTGGGCCATAGTTAATATCCGAGCGGTCGCCGATAACGCGTGCAATGCGAGCATGCCGTGGCCAAATTTATACTTCCGCGAGCATGCCGACATTCTTTTCTCACTTTTAGGAAAATGTCATCGGATGCCATAAAATACTAGCATCATTCGATGAGTTGTAGGTTTCGCCACCTAGTTTTCGGTGAGAATCCTAACACTCCCCACAATTCGTCGAATGAGGATTGTCAATTCCCTCATCACTTTCCTGGATTTTTCCTCTCCAGAATAACAAAGATCTGAGCATGGGCCAAACTGCGGCGAATTCCCAATGTTTACTGAGGATATCAGCTGGGTTTGTCTTTCCATCTTTCCAGTAGAATGCGACGTACTTTGCAGCGATAGCTTCACGGACTCGGTGATAGGATAGGAGATGGTGCCTCTTGGAGATGATTGAGTGTGGTGTGGTGCTATTGATAACGACAGAGCGGTTATCTCCAAACATGTAACTCTTCTCTCGCAGAGGGACTCCCAAGTATTGGAGTGTAAGGCGTAGCTCCGTGATCTGATCAACTGCAGTCCTTGCGGCAACAAATTCAGATCCATACGTGGCTGTTTCCACTGTGGCTTGTCGCTTACTGTACCAGTCCACGGGTGTACCATTTACAAAATGCAGGATGGCTGTAACTGCTTTCCCAGTAACCATATCATGCATGAGATTTGCGTCGACATAATGTATAGTTGTCACAAAACGCCCAAGTGGGGTTGGACAGTCCTCAGGGATACGTTCCTTGGCGTCCATGTATACGGTACGACTCCAATCGTATTCTTGGATAGGTAAAGCTGATAAATCTGGCTCCCCAGTGCGGAATCTGATAGACCCATCAGGAAATGACATGAGGTATCCATAGATGCGTTTAGCTCGCTTCAAATGACCAATCCTTGGAGCGGCTCTGAACCTTGATAGAGTCATGGTAGCAGGAAAGACATCAAAACGGCCAATGGTAATTAGCCATTGCAGTTGTCCAATAAGAGTCTGGAAATGCTGGGTCCCTTCTTCATCTAAGAGCTCAGAGTCATTGAGTTCAGGATGATTGTTAGCAATGACTGGCGGCTTTGCTTTCTTGGGTTTCTCATTGAACAATCGTTCATAGGTATCCATCATCTTCTCGATGTACTTTCGTGGGTCAGACACAAGTGTACCGTCTGGATCTTTGGTATAACGACACCCCAAATGATACTCGATAGGTCCGACTCCTTTGAGTTTGAAGTTGTATTTTTCTGTAAAGATCTTGCAGACAGCTTCAGGGTCCATGGCAACGATAGCTAAGTCATCAACATATACAGCGATATATTCATAACAGTCTTCTCCAGGAGCCTTCTTCATCCAAATATCAGGGTCAGCCTTGCTTGGAGAAAATCCCATATCAATGAGAACATCAAACAGTTTGTCATGCCAGCGAGCACCTGAGGATTTGAGACCATATAATGCCTTGTAGATGATCAAGATATGTCCTTCTAACTCCTTGAACTCTGGTCCTGCAATGATGAAAATCTTCTCTCCTGTCAATGCTTCTAGGTATGCGTTCCCAATATCTGCTCCCCATATTTCCATGTCGTTCATGGTTCCAAGAAATATGGCAATGCGAAGGTTGCGAATGGAGACAACCCCTGAATAGATGGTCTCAATGGGTTCCTTGGTGAGATGTCCATCTGCGACAAGTCGTGCCTTGTGCCTTCCGTCATGCTTGACATCAAAGACCAGATGTACTCTTATCTTATGATATCCTTCTGGTGCATTGGCCAATTTCCCATTAATGAACTTGGCTTTTCCATGGTCCTTGAAAGTGTTATACGATTGGATCTGTGAGAGTTCCAATTCTGTTGCGTCTTGCCATTTCGTGTTCCCAAATTGCTTGTCTAGTTCCACTGCTTCTTCATAGGTGCGAGGTACTTGGAAACCAAACTTGTACTTGATAGAGCGACGAACTTGTTTGATCCTGGATTGTTTAGCTGCTCGAATGAGTCTTTTGCTCGTCTTGAAGTATCGCTTGAGATGTTTCCATCCAGGTAGATCCAGCAAACCATTTTTCTTGGCATAGATGGCGACTGTGATGGGGTCATCATTTGCAATAAGAGATAGAGGTTCGTATGTCGTCTCCCCAGTCTCCCAATCAACAAGGACATTATCTTTACTCCCTTTATAGTCTGGGTCGCTTGAGTTCAAAGGTCCTTGGTGTGCAATAACGTCTCTGAATCGGAAGAGACTATCCCCTGTCGTTTGGGCTTGATTATCCCTTTCAATGTATTCCATGAGCTGGTTGTAGGAGATCATCTCATCAACATTGGAGTTAGACTTGCGAAAGATATATTTGAGTCGATCTTCTTGTTTGGTTGCATCTTGTTCCAGGTCGACAACTCGTTTGATTACTCGTGCTCGGTGGCGCTCCCCATTCTCTTCAGTGTCACAAAGGAATGTGCGTCCAACTAAATCGTCGTAGTCAATTGTTGGCATAGGTGTGGATGGGTCTTCACTTCTGCTGCGAATAAAGACAGTGTCACCTTGCTTGTCAGTGGGTTTATGCGGCGACTCCTCCCCTGAAGAGATATCCACACGAAGGTTGGGGGTAGTGGAGGCAACGCGACGGACAGCGGAACGGTAGATGATGACGTTGTCGGCAGTGAGGATCTTCCAAGTAAAGGCATCACCAACATTGTGGGCAAAACCAACCCAGTGGCCAATCTTCTCGTCGGGAGACGAAGGGTAAGAACCGGATGTAGGTTCAGAAGGGTCGACACGATAGTAGACCTCATCCCAGAAAGGAAAGAAAAGGAGATGGGTAATGTCGGGTGGGGTACCGGTAAGAGCCTCAAGAGGGGTGCGGCCAGAGTGGGTGGGAGAGGAAGTGTGATTGAGGAGGTCACACACATATTCTAAACAAAGTAACCATGCAGAAGCAGGGCAACCAGAGGCATTCATGATAGCATTGGTCATACGCTTAACGGTCTGGTAGCGGTTCTCAGCTTTGTTCTGGTGTTGATGATAGGGCTCGGAACGGTATTCACCAATCAGAAGGGTGCGAAGAATATCCTTGACCTTGTGGGAAATAAGTGACGAACCACCATCACTGATCAAAGTCTCCATGACACCACGTGTACGAATGTTATCCTGGAGGGTATTGACGAATTGCTTGGTAGACTTGATACCATAAATGTCAGTAACCAAAGTATCACGACCAACAAAAATCTGAGCAATCTTGCCACCATGGTTAACAGCCGGGGTGTCGGAGAAGATGGAGTCAGTGGCAACGGGTTCATGCCGTCGTGGTAGGTTAAGGATAGGATTCCGGGCCTTAAAGTGTTTCTTCAAGGTATCCTGGTCAAAGGAAATGTGTCCATGACGAGTTGTATGCTTGAACGTATCGGCGATTACGTCTTCCGATTGCCACCCAAAGAAAGGGCGAAATTTCTTCCAGTCGTATTGTTCCTTGTAGAGTTTGTGGACAGACGCATGAAGTGTGGGGTCGTTGCCATGTTGATCAGCATAGATGGAAAAGAAGGAAGGTGTATCGGGACCATGATCATATGGGAGATCAAGGAGGAGATTCAAAGTGCATACAACGCGATCGGTATACTCCCCATATTGGTCATAGGGGTACGTTTCCATACTACCATCAGTCTCCACAGATGTCCAGTTCGGTGCAGGGTCTTGATGGGGGTCTGGATGGGTATGGTCAAGTACAGAAGGATCCCAGATATGGGGTGAAGTGAACACAATATGCGGATATTTATCCATATCGTCATCAGAAGGGATTCCCAGAGATTGAATGTATGCAAGGCCATCCTTGATTCGTAAGGGCAATGCACGTCCATCAAGGGTAGTAATGCGTTGTTTGCCATCAACCTTGACGGATCGTTCGTCGACAGATAGGCCGAAATGTTCAAATTGCGCTGGGGCATGGATAGATAAACCCTTTCCATAGTGGGCATACTCATTGAAGATACCAATAATGGGTCCATCACTTGTATCAAACTTGGCAGCACAGGTAACAACTGGAAGGCCAGTCAATTCATGATTGTCAATACCTACGATGGTAATATGACGTCCGGTTTTGGCAAGGATACGCATGTCAGATCCTGCAAGGCCTCCATTGGCACCTCGATCGATGAGTTGATTACCAGAAAAGGTGGATTTACGGGAGAATAGATATCGTGACATATGAACCTTTTGCTTGTGATCAGCAGAAGACTTGAACTTGACTTTAGGACTTGACTTTGTCGTAGAAGTTGACAAGATGTTGCTGAGGTCAGATGCTGGATGATTGATATCTGTCGATGCAATAGCCTGGTGTACGAACTGGGTAACCGGATCAGAGGATGTATCGAATGGATCTTGTTCTGGTGCATCTTGATGGGTATCATCGATGTTGGTGGCATCAGGATCAGGGTCCGGTTCAGGATCAATGTCAAGAGAATGTGTTTGGACCTTGCGTGGAGTTGTCGGGGAATCTTGGACGGATTTATTGAAGTCGACAATGATTTGCCGATCCTCTTCAGAGAGTTTAAACCATACATCCCTTGGAAGGCTGATTTTCGACGAAGTTGGGGACTTTTCGGATTGGATATTCGTGTTGTTGATCTGGTAGTCAGGGGGCTCCACTGGTTCAAAAGGTTCATCCAACTGAAATTCATGTTGCTTTACATGACGACGGCGGTTAGACGCAGAAGTTCGGGTAGCTTGGTCATGGTCAAAAGCAGCATCAAGAAGCAGGCGGAAATATGATTGATAACAGAGAGACTTGGCTCCAGATTTTGTGTTGACAACGTTATCCAAGATCTTGACTCGTCTTAAATCAGGTACCTTTTCAACAGCTTGCATAAGGAAGGTCATCCTTGTATGGTCATGGATACGATCCGACAGTGGTACAAGGTTATCCAGAAGTCGTAGCTGTTCTTGAAAATGTAGGAGAAACTGACGAGTTGTACCACGCCAAGAGTCATCCAGTCGAAGATTCGAAATGTAGCTTGTTAGGCGTAACACTTCTCGCTTAGCTAGATCAGATTCAGTGTGTAGAACATGGAGTTTCTTCAAGACGGCTCTTGCATCTTCATCATGTTCATGTTCTCGAACATATGCTCTTCCTTGGTCGGTTTGGATAATACGTACAAGTACAGAATAGACAAAGACTTGTTGTTCTCGGAAAAGTAACTCTGCGCATTCGTCATCCTTGGGTACCTTGTAATCGAAATCAAGAACATTCGACAATCCTTGTGCTTTCGCAGTTGATTTGAATACACGCCAAAACGAATCAAAGTATCGTTCGTCTTTGAATGATTCAAATGCTGTTGCATCTCTTTTGGTTCCTTTCTTGAAAGCAGAGAGATCTAACATGGATTGAGATGTTGTAGAGGATGTAGTGGGAGATCGGGATGATACGGAGTGTGCAGGTGATTTCAGAGGAGAAACTGGGTCTTGGTTCATACCAGACTTGGTAAAGTCGGTGTTGATCCTCCAATCGTCATATTGGTCCCTCGTGAGGTTCATCCATGTAGCACGGGGTAGTTTTCCATGTTGGAGTTGCCGTTGTTGTAGTAACCAATATGCCATTAGTTTGAGTTGTAATCTTGTACTTGTCTGTAGGTCGTTGACTTGTTTTCCAACCTTGTATTGCATGAGATCCTTGAGTGTCTCCTCGGGATCAGTTGCAACATGGTCGAGGACATGAAGGATATGTTCAAAACCATGATGTCGCATCCACTTTTGAAGTGATTGGGCTCGTTCATCATTACAACCAAAGATGCCTTTAGTTATATGGTCGAAGAGATCTTGGTTGGTTATATGACTTGACTTGTCCTCAGGAGGAGTAAACGGTGTCTTGGGTGATTGAGGATCCATGGTGTTATTTGGTTGGTTCGATGTTTATTTAATGTGCGGTGTGATGTGGTTTATTTAATGTGTGATGTGATGTGAACCCGGATGTACCACGTGTGCCACGTATGTACCACGTATGTGATACCCGGATGTGTGTTGTGATGTGCGACTCCTGGAAATTTCCGTTGATTCCGACAAATTTTCGCCGAGTTTCAACAAATTTTCGCCGAATTTTCGCGATTTGACGGGAATGTGTGGCGTGTTGTGCGACCAAGGGTACCCGGATGTGCGGAACTCGGTTTTGTGCCTGGTTTGGTGTAGAAACTACGTAAAGTTACTTATTCTTGGTCACTTTCGGCTCGGTACTGAAGACGAGATGCGGAATCGGTCACTGTAGTGGCTAGTTCTTCAACGTCGTCGTCTTCCAACAAGTGGTTCACGTGTTGAGTGAAGAGAGGGTAGATAGTCGCACGGAAATCCTGGCAGAGATGGATCTCGTGAACAAAGGAGACGTACTCGTCGAGACGAGTAGTCGGGGTAGGTAGCGGATTCGTCGTTGAGTTGACGATCCAGATGGTGTGGAAGTAGTTGGTTGGACGTTCAAAGGAGATGAATCGGATACGGATGGGTTCCACAGGGTTGCCCAACAGGGCTTGGACAATGAAACGGCGTCTCGAGCACTGGTACAAGAGGTCGAGAAGTCGTTGGATGTCCTCAAGGTCAGTCACGGGTTGGACGGACTGGAAATCGATCTCGCGTTCGGTTGTGGAACGGATCACGTCGGGGTCGGTAGTCGACTCAGACGGCTCGCGGAAGTGTCGGATATGCGCAGTAAGAAGACGGCTCGTACGTCGGGTGCGAGTAGGGTTCAAACGGCGAGGCGGAGTCGAAGGGTGAGTCGGAATCGAAGGAGGCTGGACCACTTGGTCCGGGGTCTGGAAGGGATTCGGAGCACTGGCCTGAGTCGGGGTCTGTTTAGGAGTTTCAATCAAGGGCTCGCCCGGATGGGACACGGGTGGATGGAGTTCCTCCCCGCTTTGCTGGAAGGAATGAAAGATGTGTCGAATAGAGAGGTTGGAATCGTCGTGAGACATCGAAAGCTTCTCGGAAATAAACGATGAGACTGTTAATCTGATAAACTTCTCTCGATTCAACAGGGGTTAGACAGGTAGGTAGGATAGGTAAAAGGCTCGCTGAGCCGACAATCGAATCACCAACCGATACAACAATCCTCCACGGGTCAGAGAAGAGTTGCAAGTCGAAGTCCGCCGTGGGTGGGGGCAGTCGGTCCACTGATAAGAGGTTAGTCTTAAGATGAGTGTTAAAATGGTGATATTAATGATTGTGAGACGATTACTAACTAAGGTGGTTGATGGTGCCGAAGTCCTGGCTCTTGTATACGGCCATGGATCTGGTGTGATAGGTCCTCACTGGTTGGAGTAGACCGGCATTGGTGTATATTGAATGTATAGGGTGATGGATAACATGTATGGGATGCAACAGCTCTTGCTTTGTCGTGGTATAAGTCTTGTCCTGGGCACGTTGCTGTTTGCATTCTTGGATTTGTGGGAACAGAGATATGGTCTCGCGTGATCGTGATTCGTGCTTTGATTACATAGACCGTTAGGTCGAATCGTGGATGCGCGTACTCGGATAGTAGAGGCGCGCACTTGATAGTTTTGGGCGCGCACGTGTTGGGCCATAGTTAATATCCGAGCGGTCGCCGATAACGCGTGCAATGCGAGCATGCCGTGGCCAAATTTATACTTCCGCGAGCATGCCGACATTCTTTTCTCACTTTTAGGAAAATGTCATCGGATGCCATAAAATACTAGCATCATTCGATGAGTTGTAGGTTTCGCCACCTAGTTTTCGGTGAGAATCCTAACACAACCAAACCCAACTTCTGTGGTGGCGACTCAACAGAACAATTCTACGAACAACAACAATGCACAACCTCCTGTTGTTCAGCGTCGCGGATCAACACAACAGCCTCCACCTCCTTCCACAGCAGAGCGCGCACGACACCGAGCCGCAATCAGGAATGTTCCGGAATCTTCTCTTAGACGCTCTCCTCGCCGTCATTCTCGTCGCAGCTCAACATCCAACCCGCCATCCACTCAAGAAAGAGCCCAAGGGCGGGCAGCTCTAATGACTGCTCCTAACGGCGGCCCTTCTCCATCAGAAAATGGGAACGATGAAAACAACGATACTCCAACCACCCAAGTTCCAACCCGTCTTTTCGGCAGTACAAGTACTTCTGTCTCTACAAGAGCTACGGCAGCTGCACGGCGACAGCGTCGACAGGAAGAAAACACAGAAGACGATGCATCAGAGAATGGGGAAGATTCTTCGTCTGACGAGGACGACAATGGTGGGTATGAACTGGATTTCAATGCCACAGTTGATAGGAATGTCGATCCCTTAGATGACTATGACGACAATGATGACAATAATGAAGACGAAGAAAATGTTGTCCAAAGCGACGACTCGGAATCAACAGACGACGACGATGATCCCAACAATTCAACAAATCTGAAAGTGCTCATAGACAATCTACAATGGCACTACCGGACCGTTGGTCAGTCAGACAGTGTTTTCGACTGGGTGGGACAAGAACGACACCATCGATCGATGTTTCGAGGAAGTGACGGGTTGAAGGCCGGTGTTGCAAATTCGTTCAATACTCCCTTTGATTGTTTGCGCAATGTTGGTGGACTTTCGAAGTCTCTGATTTCGGACATGGCAGCAGCAACCAATCGTTACTTCCATCAAAAAATCCGTCCTAAGCTCATGGGTCGGCGTGGTTATAATCACTCACAGAAGTGGAAGGATGTCACTATCCAAGAAATGACAAGGTTTCTTGGTATCATCTTGATGATGTCGTTGAGACCACTCGACAGTGGTGGTTATGCATCCTATTTCAACACCTCCAATCGAATGTACAGTCTTGGCACTGCCATCCCATCGGTAGAAATTCTCGACAGTACCGGCTGGGCGTCTAAGTACATGCGTTTGGCTCGGTTTCGCCAAATAAGGGGAGCCTTCCATCCCGAATCAAAAGGCGCCGCACGTGGGGGGGACAAATGTTACCAATTGCGTAAACTTATACAGGCAGTCAATGCAGCTTCGAAGAGGTCTTTTATCATTCCTCAAGATCTTTCGTTTGATGAAGGTGGAATTGGTTGTCGGTCTAGATACTGTCCAGTGCGTCAGTACAACAAGGACAAACCTGCCAAATTCCGAGTTGATTTCTTTATTTTGGCGTCGTCTACAAGTTACGCCATTTTACACATGGATGTGTATCAAGGCAAAAATGCCACGAACTCCTACATCAGGCATGAAGCACGGCGCCTTCCTACTACGATGAAGGCTGTTGTTAACGCTTGCTACGCGTTGGAGCTAAACAAGGAGACCAATGGCTTCAGGCATTTGTCTATGGATAATAGATATGCGGCACCACAACTTCTTGTGATTCTACGAGATCGCCTCAAAGTTCTTGCCACCGGAACAGTACGAGTCAACAGGGTCGGTTGGAGCAAATCACTGATGAATCTGAAAAAAACAAAAACCAACCGAGGCACAATGAAGCTTGCACATGACAAAGTGAATGGTGTTATCATTGGACAATGGGTTGACTCCAAAGTTGTCAACTTTGTGTCAACATACGAGAACATTGGTACCGGACAAGTGCAACGTCAAGTGGGCCCAAACAAGGAAAGCTTCAACTGCCCACAAATGCTGATTCGATACCAGACTAACATGGGTGGAATCGACAATGGTGACCAAATGAGGTGCCATATGGGCGGTTTTGCCACCCATGTCCACTTCAAGAAATGGTACAAGAAAGCCGGTCTGGGGATCATGGACATCATGCTACTGAATTCGTTCATTGCATGGAACATGTCCGCTGGTGACAGGGTACGGTCCAGACGCACGAAGCTATCAAGGCACGAGTTCTACACAGTCGTCGCTCAGGAGATGTGCAGTTATGTGCATGCAGACGAAGTTGATGCATTGGCTCGACGGACTGGAGTACAGAGAAACACCGCATGCGAGGATGGTCACTACCCCGTTCCCATTGATACTTCGAAACGGATGGGATGTGCCGTTTGTTTGTTGGAGCATCGGTGGAAACGTAAGGAGATTGGAATGAAAGGTCTGTTTTCAAATGTAGGCCAATGTGCCAAGTGCGGAATTGTGGCACACCTGGTGACATGTAAGGACGACCGGGAGGATGGATGGAAAATTCATAAGCTACCACAATTCGCGAACCATACTTGCTTTGAAATCCTCCATTCGACACATGGCAGGGAAATGTTTATGTGTCGTTCGACAAGTGGCGAGGATGGCAGATACAAGTACACAACAAAAAAAAACCACCCTTTTGTAATGGCCTTGCGAGAAAAGCATGGTTTGTCCCCAGAATACACAAGGAAAAGACGACGCAGTACTGGCAGTGAAAACATGCAAGAGGACAATGAGGAAGCCAATGACAACAACGGAAACGAGAACGACAACAACGACGACACTGAAAGCAATGAAGACGAAACCACCGATATCCATGAACTGTAAAGACCATACTAATCTAAGTAAAGAAGAGAGCATTTCGTAGTTCACAGTACATGTTTAGTAGGCTATTTAGGCATCGCCATCAGTGGGAGCAGGTCGGAAACCCACATACTGTTCATCCGTGTTTTCATTTGGAAAGTTTTCACGGACGAAATCTACCAAACAATCCGGCAGTGGAACTCGGTTGCCACGTCCAAGGGGACCGTGAAGCTTATTCGACAAGCGCCGATATAGCTGGTATCGAATTGCACGGTTCGACTCACCTTTGTTTCTGAGATGCATGGCGATTTCATGAATGTAGCTAAGGTGTTCGACAACAACGCAAGGGTTTTGCTGGCAGATAGAGCACACGTTTTCCCAGTACATGTATCCATGCGATTTTGTGCGCGGCATGTTGTTGTTTAGCTCGTAGAGAATCTTCTCGATGCTTTCCGGGCAAGCATATTCAATGGGAATGTACCTTGTTTCGGTAGCTTCAGAAGTCTCGTCGATGACTATTCCCTGTTCCCCAGTTACCAACACTTGCGATTTCTTGAGGGTAAAGGGAACCATCACGCCACTGCGTGGTACACTGTTGTCGTCGAGGGTCGACTCTGCGATTTCGACGGAATCAATGAGATCTGCGAAACAAGGTGAGGTGAGAATGAAGAAAAAGGACTTCACTGACTGAATTCTTGAAAGAAAAGAACTCACCGTCCATGATCTTCTGATAGGATGTTGTAGATTGATCGTAGCCTTCAATGAATGAGGGATGAATGAGGGGAAAAAAAGATACTGTGGTCATTGCTTAACACGGTTCTGTTAGTGTTTTAAGGAGGGAGACAACTAAGCGAGTAGCACGTTGTCTCCCATAAACTTTATGGGAGACAACTATATGCTACTCGCATAAGCTTAACACCCGTTCTTTACGAATGGCGTTAAGCTAGACTATCCGTATTCATCTGATGTGTTATTTTCGGCTAGTAGGAGTAGTACTCCTAGAGATAATAGAATCTCTGTCGTGAATCTACATACCGATCACCGACCCGACTCACGACCAAGACCAGAATCCAACGGAAACGGACGCAGACACGAATGTCATTGCATGGGTACACATACACATAGATACGAGTACGAGTATTGTTTGTAGTACTGGTAAATACGTACTCGTACTCGCAATGACAGGTTGCTTCTTTGGCGCACTGACACGCATGCCGCGCTTCTGTCACATCGGGTGTCCACGGAAAGACACATCAGACATTTTCGCGACCGATCGGCACACACATCATCTCCACATGCATTCTCGTCCAATTGTTTTTCCAGACACTCCTTATTGAAATTGAATCTCCTGAGGCTCAAGTCTTGGCCTCATTCTTTGACGGACTCATAGGGTCAAGAGAGCCGGGAGAGGGAGAGAGTCTGAATTCTGCGCTCTGCTTTGTCTTCACTTTGAAGCCATTGGACCATGGCGACAAAGACTGCCGCATTGCGCGCCACGGCCTCGACCTTTGTGCCATCGTCCGCCACTGTCGACAAGGACACTTTGACTGCTTCTACGAAAGCTCCGACCAACCAAACCAAAAACCTGTCCTCTGTAATGACGCAACCTCCCTCAATGAAGACTACCTCGTCGTCGACGGTGAGTACAACGACTCCTACCACATCGAGCAGTACCTCATTGGACGAAGCATCGACCCGGGAACTGGAAACTCCTCAGAAACAAGTCAAAGACGATGAAGATTTCAAGTTATTTACTGGAACTGCGACTCCTGTAGATAAAGAAGAACGAAAGCAGCAACAACAACAGCCAGAAACGGGTTCAGAAGAATCTGTACCACCACTGTGCCAGGAGAAGGACATTGCCGACAAGGACACAAAGCACGAGGAATCTCCTTCCTCGAACGAACCAACAAACGAGTCAAAGGAATCTTTGGCATCAACAACCATTTCGCCAGGTGATGAAGTGTCTATTGCTCAGGAGGATGTCGATAAAACAGAGTCATCATCTACGCCGCCGTCCTCTAGCACTGCCCCAAATAGTGATCGCTTCGTTTCTCCAAAGGATTTTGATTTGCTCAAGGTGGTTGGTATGGGTGCCTTTGGAAAAGTCTTGCAAGTGCGCAATCGACAAAACAAACATGTCTTGGCCATGAAGGTTATTTCCAAACGCGTTCTCAAACGCAAGAGTGGCTATGTGGAAAATATCCGGGCCGAACGTGATATATTGACTCGCGTGAGCAATCATCCCTTTGTGGTTACCATGCATTGTTCCTTTCAAACCAAGGAAAAGTTGTTCTTAATCATGGACTTCTTGGCTGGAGGAGAATTGTTTTTGCGATTGGGACGAGAAGGCATTTTTCTGGAAAAGACGGCGGCCTTTTATTTGGCGGAAATTGTCTTGGCATTGGATCATTTGCATATTATGGGAGTCTTGCATCGCGATTTGAAACCCGAAAATATCTTGTTGGGCAGCGATGGACATGTCTGCTTGACTGACTTTGGACTTGCCAAAGACTTTAGAGGACCGCGCGGGGGCGGGAACAAGACAAATCAAACCGAGGAACGTTCGTCTTCGGTGACACCAGACGAGGAGGAAGAAACAAACGAAGAATCGTTTCGTGCATTGACGATTTGTGGAACCCAGGTAAGGGAAGATTCGTTTGTCAACAAGAGGAAGAAATCATGCGATCCTTTTCTCTGCTTTTTGAATGCTCATGTTGGCTTGTCTCTGTGTTGATTGAATGAATCACTAGGAATACATGGCACCAGAGATGCTGGCGAGACAGGGCTATGGACGGGCGGCCGACTATTGGAGTTTGGGTTGCATTGCCTTTGAAATGTTGTCAGGCCTGCCTCCGTTTCAACGAAAACGTAATGAGGGGAGCAAGGATTTGTTTCGTAAAATCATGTCAGAAAAAGTGAAAATGCCATCGGGTGCCTCCGCTGAAGCCTGTAAGTTACTCAAAGGACTACTGAATCGTAATGTCCTGGCTCGATTGGGTACAGCCAAGAGCACCATGTTTGAAACAGGAGGTGTTGCTGGATTAAAGGCACAGAGATTCTTTAGTGTCAAGGGATACATTACTGATTGGGATTTGCTGGAAAAGAAACAAATGACACCACCAGAAAACTTGTCCGTTGAAGGAGAAAACGATTTGCAGCATTTTCACTCTGATTTTACCAATATGACGTTGCCTCGGTCCGTCGTGGAAATGAATCGAGATGATTTTCATCCTCGAAGAGTCGAGTCGGATTTGTTTCGTGGATTTTCCTTTATTCAACAAGACTTTGAATTGCCACAACGAGATGAAATGACCCTCAAAACCTATTGGGAAGCCCAAGCAGAAGGTGATGGTGAATCCGTTTCCGACGTGGCCTCGAGCAAAGTCGAAGAGCCGACTGAAGCGACAGATGCACAACCGGAGAAAAAGAAACGACCACCCCGCAAACGCAAGAAAAAGAACAATGCCAACCAAAAGGATGGAGTCGAGTCTGTGCCAACTACGCCTGCACCATCGACAGTAGGTGCACCGAGCAGTAATGGGGAGGCGGAAGAAGATGCAGCCGCAAGAGACCTTGACGCCCAAACTTCAACCAGGGACACCGCTACGATATTGTCGGCGAATGCAACAGGTGAGGAAAAGAGTACAGTAGCCAATGCTCAGCAGTCCACACAAAGTAATGAGCAGACAGGAAAGCCTTCTTCGTCTAGTAACAACGATGCCATGTCAGCAAAACCGTCGAGTTCAAATCAGCAAAACAAGGGTGCTTGGTCTCAAACAGGACAACAGCAGAAGCCAATTACACCACTTACTGCATCACCCCGTCAAACGACCCAAAATACACAAGAGAGTGAATCTTGGCAAGAAGTGACATGTGTCACGAACACGCAAAAAACCGGAGACTTTCGTCGGCAAGCCCAGACTTCTTCAAAGCCTACTTCGCCTGCTTGGGAAACAGTGGGATCGTCATCCTCTCTCAAAACTCCTTCACGCACCAATGGTGGTCAAGCAGTCAGTTCAACCCCCAACAATCGTCCTGTAGGATGGCAAACACCATCGCAACAGCAGCGATCTTCTCTCCAAACTACTCGTCGTCGTCCCGTCGGAGTGGATTCAGAACCGTCGACAGACTGGCGGCAACATGCCATGAGTCCACGAGCACAGCAACGCTCTTCTCGCAATCCGCAGCAGCACGCCTCCCCAGTTCCTCCATCGCAAAACACAATGCAATCTCCACCCACTTGGCCCTCGTTGGATCCTCGACCTTCTTCTTTGTCTCAAAGTGCTAGCTCCTCAGGTGTTAAAATGCAGAAGCCGCCGCAAGCGTCCACCAACAAGAACACTCCTCCGCAAAAGCTTCAGGGAGCTTGGGCTGCCCGGGCCAAGGTTTGACACCAGGCCTCTCTGTCTGTGAACAATATTATAGACATGTAATTACTACAAACTGTAACAGTATATTCAAAGTGTCACATTCTAGTGCTGTTTACGAGACTTGATGTCGTGTTGTGGAGAGCATTGATGTTCGGTTGCTGATGGAACTTGCTCCATAGGAATGAAGAGGCAGATCATTTGCTGGATATCACCCGTTCTCGAATAGGATCGTCTGTCCTCATCCAACTCATGTTTGTGGAATATATCGTGTGTTCAATCGCAAGAACAAAACTGGATGTACTCCCAGGAGCAGCAACAATCTTTCCATTTAGATTTTCTAGTTTAATCCAAGACTTCTAGGACTTTATTCGACCCCTATAGAACACCAAGAACCCAGGGCACTCCATTCAGTCAGCATTCCATAAACTCCGGCTTGATATCTAGTAAGAATGTTATTGCTTTGTCCAACACGAACAAGAGCATCAATAACTGATGCGATTTACATTTCAAGTTCCAGATCGGTTTGATGCCCCCGAATGAAAGGAAAATACTCTCTTTTAGCGGATATTATTGTCGGCATTGCAACTGTTGTCGGTGAGCTTTGGAGTCTCGAGGATATCTACCAAGAGCCTGTAGAATCTTTGTTTTAGCTCATGAACTTCCTCTAGACTGATATGTTTGACAAGAGACCGTGCTCGAGACCATTCCCAGGACTGGAATTGGGGGGTCGAAGACTCGGGAAATTTGTTTTCAAAGACGTTGTCCCTGATAACCTCCCCGTGATCCAGGATGGAATCTAATCCATTTACCATGGTGCTGATGAAAAGGCGTCGTTGTTTGTTTGGGTTGCTTATCATGCAAGCCTCTATCATGCCGAGGAGTTTACGAAAATTAGTCGACATGCTGTTGTCTTTCAACTTATCTGCCAACTTTGCGTGGCTGGGGGGAATCTGAATGAAATGAAGCAGAATCACAACGTAGTTACATGAGCAACAGATGATTGAATTGACGTATACAGCCGATGATAACTTCGTACCGAGACCTTCAGTGTAGACCATGAAGATGTAGTAGAGGAACATGAAACGGTCTCTGAAAGATATTCCTCTTCCTCGGGGACAGCAGCAAGATTGATCTTGAACGAGCTGGAAGGATGGCTTATCGTTCTTGGGTATGAAACGATCTGTATATGGTATCCCTCTTTCTCCGGGACAACCGGAGGATATTCCTCGTCTTCCGGGACATCAGGGAGACTGGTTCGGAACGTGCTCGCAGGATAATATCTCATCATTGCCACGATGATGTGCTTAGCCATTCTTTGATTCATGGCTTCGATTGTATAATGGATGCAACGATCTTTCAATAATGACAGGATAATGGGCCAACAAACGAAAGCACAGGTCCGGAATATCCACCAAATCTCTGCGCACGTTGGCACGACTCGAAACAAAACGAACCCAACCCATCGATAAAACGCAACCAAGAAAAATGCAGTCACGACGTACTTTGAATAGCCCGCACCTCTCATCTCCTTGGTGAATTAGTTTTCTGTAATGCCTTTACTCGGATCGGCTCTTTCATCTTGACTCCATAGAGCACGCGTGTATGGATACACATCTCAATGTTTCAGTCAATGGAACCTTCTCCAAGAAACACTACCGCCCTCCAAGGTAATCTCACAAAGAAGTGAGTTTTGTCGCTGCGTTGATAGTGAAAAAGTGGCATTCATCTCTTATGGTGCCATTTCGGAAATGTCACCTTGATTGATTCAACCAATTCCCATAACATACGACGGTCTTGGATCCACTCCACAGACGGGACTGCTTGAGTTACCCACATGGAAACCGTCTGAAAAGATGTATGGAGGAGGGATTATTCGTAGGCCAAATCAGACGGCCTCAATCAGATCCATCTGTTTTTCAGGCTGATTTGCAATCAACGCCCTCGTCATGCCATGAAGTTCAAGAAGTTCAATACAGTATTGACCTTTTTCGAGCTTGGTGATATGATCGAGGGTACGATTATTAGTCAGGAGCAAAACAGGATCGAAATCGTCTTTCTGGGGCCAAAGCTTGCATGTTAGCCTTCAGAAAAGTCTCATTCACCTCAAATACTTGCACCTTATCTGGATCATCAAGCATCTCATGGAGAGATAGTGCCAGCCATTGTATTTGCTGACGACTCCGACTGCGTTGTAATTCTTGAAGCTGAAAACAATGTGCAGAATCATTGACTCGGTTGACGGTGTCAAGTATCCGTGACAGACGAATCTGATCTTCGCTGGCTAAGAGAAAGGATCGAAGAAATAGAGTCGGACACATATGTCGGTGATTCCACATCTCATGGCTCCGTCATGGTCATCTATCGATCGCGGATGAAGTGAGCGGAATGGAGTCTCGTCCGGCGTGATAAGCCGTGACGCTTTCGTACTCCACAAATTTGTCTTATTCTACTTGATAGAATCCGTTCCAAAGAAAGACTAAGTAGGATTAACCATAACATCCAACGCATAAAACCAGTAAGTAGGTAACCGATAATGACCGTTCCATTCCCTTTTGGTCATTAGTCCCTTACACGTCATGATGACGTATCCAATCCGTAGCGACCCGAATGAGACAGTCCCCGCCAGTGGATCAACCAATGAGAGTTGAGTTACTGGCCCCATTAGAGGTGTGCGGGATTGGTCCCATTGGAAGATAAGGACGGAGGACCGCCTGCCCCAAAAGCGGCCGAATACGTAAACTGCGAAATGAGAGTATTCCGACGTTCTCGTGGTAAGATCTTGGTGAAAAGATCAGCGATGTTGGATTCAGTATCTTCCTTGCCCACACGAATAATAGATGCCGCTGCTGCCTCGCGTACCGAGTGGTAGTTGATAGCATTGTGCCTCTTGCTCAAGACTGAAGACGGAAGACTCGTGTTTTTCACGACACCCCGGTTGTCACAGAGAACACTCGCCGGACCAACCAAAGGAACCCCAAACATCCGAAGTTTGTACCGTAATGCGACGATCATTTCCTTGGCGATACGAAGCGCGACAAATTCGCTGCCAAAACTTGAAGTTTCAACGGTATTTTGCCTCTTGGAGTACCACAAGATGGGAGCATTTTGCACAAAGATGAGTATACCGGTGTGAGATCGACGAGTGACGACGTTTCCAGCATGGTCAGCATCCACGAAACATGTGATACTGACAGGACGCCCCAATGGTGGAGGCATTTTACTTGGAATCTCCTCGGCAACTTCGCCGTAAAATTCTTTCCAATCGTCAATTGGCACTTGGGGAAAACATGACTCATCCAGCACCACGTCCTTTGGATCAAAGACCAGCTTCAGCTTCGAGTGCGACTTGAGGAAAGCAAATATGTGATAGACTGCCTCCAAGTGACCGACCCTCGGGTTTGCCAAGAATTGTGAAAGAATAGACACTTCCAAGTAGATGTCCACTCGCCCAATCTCCACGGCCCAACGTAACACACCAATCAACTGTTGATACCGCGACGTTAATGCTGGGTTGAGTTCCGGTGTTGTGTCCAACTCCGGCTTGTAAGAAGAGACAACCGGTACCTTGGCCGTCGTTTTAAGGTGTTTCCCGTCCCCGTCTTCCTTGAGAAGATCTTCCACGATTCGAATCGCGTTGGCGACATATTTTTCACTGGACATGCCCCATGCCCATGACCCGCTTGGCAAGTTGTGTTTATATATCTGAGCGCCGAGATACACTGTTGGCTCACCCACGCTCCCTGCTTTGATCTTGTAATGTTTATCAATCTCGTCAAGTACCGGATGCGGATCTTCGCTCACCAGTAGTATGTCATCCACATAGACTAATATGATCTCATAATACTCCTCTCCCGAGCTTCTCCTCGCCTTCCTCCGTAGGACACATGGATCCGCTTGGGTGTCAACGAAACCCATATCATAAAGGGTCACCATGAGCGTGGCCCGCCAACTTGCACCGGAGGATTTCAGCCCGTATAGGGCCCTTACCATGACACAGACCTTTCCCTGAAACTCGTTCCCCACTTCCGGACCCCCATGAAACCATATCTTCTCTCGACATGGCGCATTCAAGTAGGCATTACCTATATCGCACGCGAGTACCTTTAGCCCATTGAGTGCGGCAATGAGAAAAGCAATCCTGATTGAGTCTCGGCTGACGACGCTCGAGTAGGTCAGACTTGACGGCGCGTCAGTCATATGCCCCCCTGCCACGAGCCGTGCCTTCCTGGTAAGATCCATTTTTATGTCAAAAACCATATGACATTTAATTTCCGTATGCCCGATGAGTTGCCGCCCTGCTCGTACCTCTTCTAGATCCAGATCGTCCCTCGCTTCCCATGCTACCTTCACTACCCTGAGTTCCTTGTCTATCGCATCCCTCCAGAACGTAGTTCCAGTTACCTCGTCAATCTTTAGTGCCTCTTCAACCGAATGGGGTAGCTTTATCCCATATTTCTCCGTGGTCTTCCAATATTTCTTCTTTACTTTCTTCACCATCCGACGCATATGGTTTAGCGTCTGTGGCACCCACCACTTGAATGCCGGTTCTTCCACTAGCCCTTGTGCGACCGCGTACTCTGCCAACTCGACTGCGTACCCATTTTTCGCGTCCCTAAGAGGTATCCACATTTGCGTCCCGTCTCGACATTCGACAGCTATTTCCCATCCTTTCGTCGTTTTCTTCGGGTGCCGATTCCCATTCTGTCCCACATGGTATCCGTCCTCGATAGCCACAGCGTCCCCGTTTTTCCTGTGACCGACGATCTCCTGTATAACGACGTATCTCTTTCCCTCCGTGTCCAGCTGTGAATAGAGATTTTCCGCCACCAAGTTGGCAGTGTATTCCTGTATCACGCCACCAGGGAAGCTTACCTGGTACGTTCTTGTGTCGAACTTCGGGTTTCGATTGAACTTTCCTACTGGCTTGCCATCTAACCCTTTTTGCCGTTTTTCCACTGTGCCAAACATCTGCTCGCCTCCCATCTCGACTTGTATCTGTGCTCCGACGTACTCGTCGTATCCTTCCCCGTGCAAATCTGCCTCATCTGTCTCCTCGACGATCATGTCACCATATTCGTCGTCCGTTGGGACGATCCCGACACGTCCCCGTCTTTCCTCTTCCGGTTCTACATCCTCGAGATAACCCGGCCCATTTCCTTCTTCATCGGTGAAATTCCGATCGTCTAACCTCTCCTCAACAATCAACTTGAATTGTTTGACCCTTTCGGCAATGTCTGGCTTTCCCATATCTTCTTCCGTGACATGTTGCACCGTTGTCCGAGCAATCACCTTTCCCCCCTTTGTCAAGATCCAGTAGCAAAGGTCACTCCCGATTCGATGCGCAATCCCTAACCAGTATCCCAACTGCACGAGATCGTCCGCTGCATCTGTTTTGGCATTGTTGTGAAACCACACGAGGTCATAGAAGGAAAAATCAATCCACTCCGAGATGTCCGGTGTATCTCCTGAGAGTCGTTCTAAGCCGGAACGGCCGTCATGTCCCCGGGCGACTCGACTGAGTACACCGGCCTCGTAGACAAGACCATAGTCCCAAAGCCGTCTTGGGACGTGAAGATCCATGGCACGTCTGTGCCACCTCTGTTTGAGCAACCCGATCTCGCGTTCGGCACGGTGATTCTGTTTCCCCGTATTGCGCTCTGTCCAGTGCATGTCGATACGATGCATGCGGACCAATTTCTGGAACATGGTGGATTCACCAACCTGCTCTCCGGCCATATCTGCCGTCATCTTGTCGGGTATGCCGACTTCATCAATAAACCTTGCAAGCGCTTGCCCGACATGTGCCTTGCTGACCATGGGATAAACCGAGGTGAACTGCCCGTCGGTGAAGACTTGGGCACACTTGTTCCCTGACAGCGAAGTCGTTTTCGAAAATAGAGTGTCAGTATAGATACGCGTTTGCAATCTGTTACGATGTAGGGCTAAGTTATCCACGCGGTATCGTCGTGTGATAGGCGAGATAGCCGTCCGGATCCCCTGTTGGGTGGTTACTCGGAGGGTAGCCCGAGCCGAATCGAGTCCAATGCGCCACTTGCGACTGAGTGATTCCGGTGTGACTGCCCCATGTCGCGTGCTCTCCACCTGCTTGACACGCGGACGAGCGGCCAGCTCGCGGTTGATTCCTTGAGGTACCAGAGCAGCCGAGATCGCTCCGACCCCGGCCATGCCCATGTCATGCGTCTCGAGGTACCGACTGTCCCCTTTTTGCAACAAGTCTACCGTATGGGGATCCCATGTTTCCTGCCGAGTAAGGACGACTGACGGCAAACTCTCAATGTCTTGAGGACTGGGTGCCCGGGACTCAAAATACACCGTCGTTCCGCGTAGCTGAAACGGAATGTGGAACCCATCAATCCATATCCCAAACCCTTCCTTGTCCTGCCGCGTCGGATCATCTCGGACGTCATGCCCCGCGTGGCGCACCTGATTTTGATTCAATAAGGATTTGTCTAATTTGTTACCGAACCACAGCATCTGATGACCAATAATCACAATTTCCATCCCAGACTTCCGATCCCTCACCACCGTTGCACATGTCGCGACTGGGACGGATGTTGCCCCCACTTGATTGCCAGCGAAATCATTCACTGTGCATTCCATGCCAGTTGTCTCCACCAAGGTCCAGTTGCGTCCAGCGCAACACGTATCTGCCATGGTATCCATTTCGTTTCTACCAGTCTCTCCCCCGGATCCTTGCTTCAACAACCAACCTTTCTCCACCTTCCCGACCCGTCTCTGCGGACCACAATTCACTACCGATACGCCATGGCGGCTGCTCCCCGAATCGTCCCCATAAGCCCCGTTTCCGAATCTTCTCCCATTGGTGCTTCCGCGCTCTCCCTGAGTATTGCTGTCACTTCCCCTATTGCCGTCACTTGCCCCATTGCCCCCGCTGGTGGTGCGATTCCCCTCGTTGGTGATATCCGTGATGACGGATTGGTTCTCCATTTGAATTTCGGCTACCCCACGGCCTCCACCATGTCGTCCACCACCATGTCCTCGTCCACCGCGACCACGTCCCCGGCCACCGAAAGTACGACCGCCACCACGACCGCCTTGTGCTCGAACACGTTCCCGTTCCTGATGGATGTAAGCTTGGCCACTGGGGCCTAACAAGTTCATTTCTTGGCTTGAGAATCGGCGGGTGACATCAGTCACGTCCACGCCAAAGAAGGTGTAAACGCCATTGTTTTGCTCAAGGCCGGTAAAATTGCGCGGCCGATTACTTGATGTGGCTTCCGAAACAAAGCGGTGACGTCCTTGGTTGCGACGGTTTCCAACAGCGACATCCGGGTAGATGTCAGATATCTCTCGAGAGATATACGCAATAGCCCCTTGAAGATCGGTCCTGTGGTTGCTTCGAACGTACGACTTAATCACAGCAAATTCCGCTGTCGCCACCTTCATATTGTCGATGAGAATCTTGACCTGGTTCGCCGTAGACCGGCGGTTTGGGGTGCTATCCAACGTCCGAAAAGCACGCAATAGTTGTGCCGAGTACGAGTCAAAACTAAATACACGTTCGTTTTGATAGACCACCGTTTCTAAAATAGCTTCAGCCTTGGAGATGCGACGTTCCTTCTGTCCCCCCCCATCGAAATGATCGACCAATGCCATCCATGCGCGTCGACCATCTTGTGAAGCCTGGAAAGGCTGAATCCACGTCGCAGGTTGATCCTTGACAAGGTCACTCAATAGGCGAAACACTTCCTTGTTGTCCTCTTTGAAGTACGGCCCACCTAGAGGGTAGCTATAGAGCTCTTGTTCCCTAGTGCTTGCAAAGACATGGGTAGGCGCTAAGTCGGGACGAATCACGTAGTCCAATGGTGCCTTCTGTTTTCCATAGATATGGGACAGGTACGTTGGGAACTCTTGACTCCAATCCTCCCATTCTTCTTCCTTGAGGGCAGAGGGCTTAATATCAGGTGCAGAGGATTTCTCCGACTGGATCTCCATCGCGTCCAGGGATTCGTCTAGGACAGCGGTTGTGAAGTCTCCGTAGTTAAGCGGACGACCTTGACGACGCGCTCTGGCTGACCAGAAGCACATTCCTTGAATGTTCTTTACGACGCTTGAAGGAATTGCCACGTTGTGAGGGTACGGGCGCTTTTCCAGCCTCGACACCAGTTGGGTCACGTCATCCGATGTCATTCTTCCATATGACTCTAGGGTGTTAAGGCGTTCGGTATGTTCTAGGGCGTATATTTCGAGCCACATACACTAAGTGCCATTCCCACAGCAGAGAGGGGTGGTGGTGGTGCTGGAACGCCTGGAGGTATTCCACCTCCTCCTCCTCCTCCAGCGCCACCACCGCCTGCTCCTCCTCCTCCGCCTCCAGCGCCGCCGCCTGCACCTCCTCCTGCACCTCCTCCTGCAGCACCGCCGCCACCTCCGCCTCCTGCGGCACCGCCACCATGTCCGCCTCCTCCCGCTCCCGGCGCACCACCTCCTGCACCGGCGCCACCGCCGGCACCTCCCGTTCCAGCGCTACCTGCGCCAATCCCAGGCGCACCACCTGGTGCCGCCACTCCCGGGGCCGTTCCTGCAGCTGTCCCTGCTGCGGTTCCTCCTGTAGTTCCAGGTACACCTCCCGGCGGGTCACTCCCTCCCGCTCCCATTCCCATACTTGCGCCATGGCGTGAAGTACGATCTCCTCCCCCATTCCCCGTGGCCCCGGGGTTCCCATTTCCGCTTCCGCCTCCACTTCCGCTTCCGCTTCCGCTTCCGCTTCCACTTCCGCCCCTTCCACTTGCAGTTGCAGTTTTCGTATTCGATATTCGATCGTGTCGATGTAGCCATTCTTCGTTCTCCTCTACCAGACGGTGGGTCTGATAAACTGTCTTATTCTACTTGATAGAATCCGTTCCAAAGAAAGACTAAGTAGGATTAACCATAACATCCAACGCATAAAACCAGTAAGTAGGTAACCGATAATGACCGTTCCATTCCCTTTTGGTCATTAGTCCCTTACACGTCATGATGACGTATCCAATCCGTAGCGACCCGAATGAGACAAATTTGTATGACACAGAGCGAAAAGCGCTTTCTTCGCGCGAGGCGACCATTACGTTTCCCCAAAGACAGCTACCACTTTTTGGACCATATATGCCATCTCTGCCACTCGGAATCCCACGACTCCCATTTGCAAAATCCACGACGAGACACTGAAGAGATCCGTTTTCAAAAACGGTTCTGTTTACACATGAAAGAATGAGAAAACAACAGCGAGCATGTGCCAAGACTCTTCGCTCAAAAGTGCCGAGATCACAAATCGCCAACGGATCTTGAATTCTTGGATGGTTCATTCTCATGTGAGGAAGACTTATCCATTAGTTTGCTTCATGAGCACAAACAATCCAAGCATCGCACAGCTAGTGTACTCGACATTAGACTCTCTCACAACAAACATTACCTCCAAAATGATGGGCTTTTTCAACCTGTGGAAGAAAAACGACAACGTTGCTCCCCTTGAGAAGACTTCCTGCTCTCCCATTGCTCCAGGGACTCTCTTGGTTCGTTCCAACAAGTACATTCCAGACCCAGAAGAAGAAGATGATGACGATGATTCTACGCCCTATGAGAAGAACACGATTGATCTTGATGGGGATACCGACGGTGGTCGGGAAGTGCGGTATGAAACCAACATTCTCGTTTCGCCCGTTATGGTGAGCAAGCGTAAGTCGTCCTCTGCCAAGGCACTCAAGACCAAGCGAGTACTTTTAACAAAAGATGACGTCGAGGACCTTAGTGCAATGCTAAAAGGAATGGCGCTCAAAAACAATGACAATAAAGAAGATAAGACGGTCGGTGAAGATGACGAAAACGAGTGCGATTCCAAGCCCGAATGTATTCCTAGCATGGAATCGTATGCTACTCCAGAAAAGAACAAAAAGAAAGTGACCGCGTCATTGCCCGAGGAATCGCAATATGGTCGCTTCAGCAAGACGGTTCTCAGTCCAGACTCGAAGCTCGTACGAGTTACCCGCAGTCATCGATTGTCCACTCCGTGATAGTCTGGTCGCATTGGCTTCACCGATTTGGTCATACGAATCGAGCGGAGCGAAACGATCACCAAAAAGGGGAGGAGCCAGATTCCTCCGTTTCATGCGCTTAGATGAATCTATTATGGAACCGAGATGTACGAGATGATCAAGAGTCGGAAGCAATTAGATAGGTTTTTACATAACTACTGGTGTGCAAAATTATCATGTCTTCATTTCCTATACGAACCATCGCGACGAGTCCGAATTCCCACAAGACCGAAAAAAATCTCAGACCACAATAAAGACCGGGCATGCCGTATGGCACCAGGGAAGAAGTTCACGGAGCGAAAGGCACTAGGCACGTTATCTGCGCCAAGGTTATCGGAGAGAAATGTCCAATCCTTGGCCACGTTTCTTGACGAAATTCAGCCAAAGGCACACGGCAGCCGACTTGTGCAATGGTAAGGGCGAAAGCGGGACCACATGTGTAGAACTATCTGCCTTGTATTCACGTCGGCGGAACTACAAAACACTCTTCAAAACCCGCCTTTAAGGCCGCTTGGTTCAGGAAGCGGCCAATGACAACTAGTTTGCAACATCGTGGTTCGGCATCTTCTGTTTCAGTGTTGGTGGGAGTTGTCCAAAAGGAGTTGGAAGACGGATGGATTTCCCATAAATCGTATACACCTTGCACAATAAACCTTCGTTGATCGAGCCCGTCGTCATTGACAAAGTTTGGATCATAATCCGCCGATTCACGGACCGAATGATACAAGGACAGCACACCCTTGATTCGAAAAATGGATTGTTCCTTAATCACAAAGGATCCGTCATTCGCATGTTGAGGATTGCTTCGTGCCATGGATGAGAAATGACTAGCCAAGGGCGAGGAAGATGCGGTGGTGGTCCGGCTTGAGTCTCCCACGACAATGGAATCCAACCATTGGTCCATGCGTTTCCGATCGACCGAGCCATACTTGACCAAGGAAACAGTCGAAACATGTTGGGTATGAGTGTGTGCATGAGAATGATCATGGTCATGGCCGTCCAGACCATCTTCTTGGCCATTGCAAATGGCACAGTCCTGGTGACTGGATTCCGCATCCTCCCTCGTTTCATTGTTGTCCACCCCAGCAGGCAAGATATTTCCAAAGAGACGTTCTCCATCAAAACAATTGGCATCCAAAATCCAGTCTAAGTCTGGCACAGACGAGTATGAAGTTAATTGAAGGGGTGCTGTAGAATGACATTCTCGAATCAAGTGGGTGATTCGGTCCAATTCGTTCGGGTCCTTGACGAGATCGACCTTGTTGAGAAGAATCCGATCGGCATAGGCAATCTGTTGAGACGCTTCCAGGGTGGTTTCCAATTGATGAGAAATATGGGCAGCATCACACAAGGTGACAATTCCATCCAATCGTAACCTTGAATCCAAGGCCTCATCCAACCAAAACAAGGAGGCAATCGGTCCAGGATTGGCCATGCCACTGCATTCAATCAAAATGTAATCCAAATCTTGACGTTTTGTGAGCAAATTTTCTAGGGTCACCACCAAGGAATCCTTGACAGTGCAACACAAGCAACCATTGGGCAATTCAATCAAATCCATCAAGGACGAGGACTTGCCGCTTTCGTCCGACGCGGAGGCAACGCCATCGCGGGCAATCAGAGATTCAATTTGTAGACCCTCTCCGTACTCATTTTCAATTACTGCGATACGCTTGCCATGATTGGGTGATTTCAAAATATACTGAATCAATGTCGTCTTACCGGACCCGAGGAAACCAGACAAAATGGTCACAGGGCAGGGCCCTAATTGCTTGATGTTGTTGCTGTCGTCATCGTTCTCGTCGTTCGATTGGTCGTTGTTCTGGCTCGTTTTCGTTGCACTGTTCTCACTCTGGTGGTTTCTCGTCAACGCTGATTCTTGTGTGGAAAGGTTCGTTTGTGTATCGCTTTCCTCGACTTCATCGACGTTTACCAGCATCGGCGGGCCGTCGTCATCGTCCTCATCGCTTTCCATTTTGAGGTGTCTTTTGTTTTTTGTTTTTATGATGTTCCACAAAGTTCGTAGACAACCATCGGAAAAATCAGCGTGAAAATGCGATTTTATACTATCAAAACGGCGAAAAAGGAGGAAATTACCAGTAGAAATGTATACGTTTTTATATTTTGCCATTTTTGGAACATTTTTTACAAGAAAAGAAACACCATGAAGCACAATAAGCGTCTTCATAACCAACCATCCTCACAATCATACCGGCTCTTCCTGCAAACAGAGGCCAGTCCAGCGTAACCAACACAGCACTTCCATATTCCGACGAAACATCGATAGATTTTGGTGGCGTGTGGCGGAGTAGGGAATGATAAACCACGGAACAGGAAATAAAAAGCATCATGAGCACCAATCACAACGGCAAGCTTGTCGAGGACCGACGAGAGAAAAATCATGGTGAAGAGGCTTCCATGTCAAACAACCACAAGTCCTTGTTGCAGACGCAGGAAGCAATAGCTCCCCCTCTCGATAGCACGTCCCTCCCTCGAAGCAATCGAGATTATGTCGCAGTGAATTATTGGGACGATCGATTTGTTACTGAAGACTCGTATGAGTGGCTTTTGTCCTATGAACAACTGGAACCACAGCTGCAGGGTCTCTTGCGGTCCAAATTACGCGGGGCAACAACGGACCAATCCTCTGAGGAGGAGGAGGAGGAGGAGGAGAGTGCCGCAGCGCGTCCTTGTCGTATCTTGGTGGTTGGATGTGGCAATTCACCCTTTTCGGTGGACCTCTATCGTGCGTGTCAACGGATGATGCAAGAAATCCAAAACCACTCTGGTTCTCCCTCCAACAACACCGGGTTTGAAATTGTCAATATTGATTATTCGATCACCGTAATCGAAAAGATGCAACAAACCTATCCTCCTTCGGACTATCCGGGCATGACATGGCATGTGGCGGATATGACCAAACTGGATGATGTACGAAGCATTCTAGAAGAGGACCAGGATGATCATTCAAAACGACAGGACGATACCGCGCTATCGCTATCCATGTTGTTTGATTTGGTGATTGACAAGGCCACAATGGATGCCATGTTGGCCGATGAGGGAGATGTGTGGTATCCCAACATTGTGGCAGTTCGACGGGCCCGTGACGTCTGTCGCTGTATCTCTCGTCTCTTGTCACCTGACAATGGTGTCTTTGTCCAGATTTCCTTGATTCAACCCCATTTTCGAAAGAAATACTTGTTGGGGATCTGGCAACTCGACCAAAACGAAGAGAAAGTGGTCGAAATTCCATTGTCGACCAAGGCAAGCGAGGATTTGTCTTCACATCCTTACAGCACAGAATATCGTTGGACAGTCCAATCGGAACCGGCAGGGAGACCTCAAGACGTGGCGGGTTCGTTTGGTCACTATTTTTATACGATGAAGAAATGAGGGAAAATAGTACATTCATGAACTTGAGAAGAACTCTCAAACTGTCGTCTGAGGTTTCAGAATTCCCCATGCGACCCATGAGACTATGACATACTGATAGAATACGATTTTTTATGCAAGTTAGAGATTACGACAAAGTCAGAGCGCCATGGGCTGTTTTTCAAGCTCCGGCCGTCCTCTCGAACATCTGCCAACCAACGGTTGGGCCAATATTATGGCAGTTCGCGTGCATTTTCTTTGCAATAGACTGTCACTCAATCTCTCTTTATATTCCCGGTACCGCCGTCTAAGGGTGGTAGTTTGTGGTCAGAGCAAGGAATGGGAAATTTCCCTTGTCATATCGTTTGTTGCTCGAGCAACTTTCTACCTTGTCGATCGGAAGCTGGGCGTTCCCTCGATACACGTGGACACCATCTCTTTATTCTGTTCAAGTACTGCTAACCGGAAGGGGGCTGCAAATAAGAAGATGTTTCTTGTCCAGTGCTGGCTCGTTCATGGCTTCCGCGCATAGGCGGAGTGAAGGCACTTTCACTTGTTGGAGTAACAAAAGCTGAATCAGCTCGATTTGGATGAATGGCTGGTACTTCAAACAGCGACGGAGTATTCGGTCGGTAGCCAGACCATTGTCCGTACATGCATGGTCCTCCAGGAGTGCCAGGTCGTTCGTCTTGGTTTGGTGACAAAACGGCTTCTGTTGATGGCAAGAATGGGGCCGGGGCCCGTACAGAGAAGGCACTTGTCAGAGCACCATGTCGACGTAGACCAGAGGATCTCTGCCACTGTCCAAGACTGTCTTTGCCAATACCGCTATTCGAGGTGTCCACCTGACCAAATGTCTCAGGCAATGGGCTTTGCGATATCGTTTGAGGCAGCACTGAGACTCGTACTGCTCGACAACCAGCGTCAGCTTGGGGACGAATCAACTCTTGTTTTGCTTTGACCCCTTCTGGTTCTCGCGTGGAGAGACGAGACGTTAAGGATGTGTGATCGCTTGGTATGAGCACAGCATCGGTGGAATTTTGCCCGGTGCAGCTACTCAAAGTTTCCACTGTACTTGGACTGCTGTTTCGCATGCCACTGGGAGAAGTGAGGGAACTCAGTGTCGTTGCCGATCGAACCGGCTCGACAAGTGGGCTGGTGGGAGGAGGGAAACAGGTAGATTCGTCGTAGAAAAAGGAATGAGTCTGCACATGTGTCAGTTTTTCAACATTGTGGTTTACTTCGGAACTTTTGGGAGAAGGCTTGATCTTCTTGTTGGAAACTGGTGGAGTTGGGGCTTCTTTGCCTGTCCGACGGAAAATATTGTTCTCACCCCACCCGGTGGGAGTGCCAATGGTTTTGAATGTTCCACCATGAGGACTTGCCATGTTGCGCTCAACGGCGTGATCCGAGACAGGGCCTGGTCCTGGTCCTGGTCCTGGTCCTGGTGACGCTTCAATGGGATAGAATGGGCTACGGCCCCGTCGTTGAGGGAGCAATGTCTGGTACATTCTGACTCGTTGGTCTTGGGAAGAATTCTCATCCTTTCTTGAATACTGAAGTGATCCATCGTCCATTGAAGGGGGTTTGTGCGAGATTGCTAACCCATTCATATTCAACAACGGCGGCTCACTGCAAAACGGGTTTCGACCATTCTGTCCTTGCATTTCAGAATGAACTTGTTTCGTACCGTCAGCGACTGCAAATGGAGTTCCAGGTCGAACGCTCTTCTGGACATCATCACCGATGCCATCTTCGTCAAGGGCAGCGGATGGATAAATGGGAGAGTAGTGGTTACTGGGAATCTTCTTTCGAGGAGCTGTTGGAACAGGAGTACCTGGCCCTCCAGATAAATGGACGACACCATGCGCATCATGGCTTGTTGGACCTGAAGTGACAAACGAAGTGGGAGTTACAGGTGGTGGTGTGACTACCGATCCTATCAAACGATTCGGTTGAGCGCTGCTCCACTGTTTCGACTGAAGGAAGTAGTTATAGGATGCTTCATGCTCGCCATAGTCTTTGTCTTGTTCGTCATCATCAGAATCGTCGATCAAACTGCTTGTATTCTTGCGGCCTTGGCTATTGAAGGGAAAAGGAGATTCCACTTTGTGACTCAGTGGTGGGACGTTTTTCACTGTCATCTTCGGGGTCTGCACAGGAGCGACTTGCTGAGAAACAGGAATCATCGTAGACGCATGGTCAGGATGTCCATAGTTTGAAGTAGAGAGTACCGAAGGTACAACTTCAAAAGAGTCTTCAAGATCTTCTTGCACCAGAGTCCGAGAGCGATGCGGTTTCTTCTGAAGAACTTGAGGTACACGGAGATCTTTTGGTTCTCGTTGTTGCGATTGTCGAGCTGAATCTTGGGGCGTTTGGAACATAAGTCCCTTGTTTTCCGCCATCAAAGGACTCCCTTTCCATCGATGGACCGACGATGGGGGCAAAGCTTGGCGAGACAAACATGAATACTCCGGGAAACCTTGACTCAAAGGGTTGGATGGGTGAGACACCTGCTCGGGACTACCTTCATAGCTCCTATCGGCACTTCCATAGTAATATTCTCGGTACAGGTAACTTCCAGAGGAAGGCGTTTCTTGGTAATGACAGGAGCCGGATCCAGTGACACAATCGGAGAGACGAGACACACGCCTGGGTGGTGGTGTTTCGTTACGGCTCACAATATGAGTGTTGCGATGAGGATGGGAACCCAGTTGATATGGTTGACGCGGGACTCCTTGCTCGGCATCATTGTCCAAACAATGGCTGACATTGCTTCCGGAGCCTTCCACATTGAAGAATTCGCTGTCCCAAAGACAAGGTTCTTCATCATCCAGCAAGGAAGGTCGTCGGTTTTCTCGAAAAGGTGGAGTTTCTCCAGTTCGGAATGTATCTTCCAGGTTGTTGTGATGGGTTCGTCCTGGTGGGAAGTCTTCATCATCCAGCGGGATCCAACAAGCTGCTACTTGTCGCTGCAAGGATGTCATGGGCACCACATCGAGTGATGATTCTGTTTCTGTGATGGAAACACGGTGAAGGGTAGAACTTGAGTTGGTGTTGAAGGAGCCTCTTGCAATGTCCGTTGAGAAATGTGCACCTTCTTCCTTTCTACTACTGGTGCACTTCAACTCGTGACGATCTGAACACGAAAGGACCATGTGCTTGTTGTGATTGATACTGTCTTGAAGCTTCCCATCATTATTGTTCCGAGCCATCATTGCAAAGGTGTCATTCAATTCGCATGGAGTGATATGGGCTCTGGCGGGAACGCTGCGAACAACGTCGTCATTGTGTTCATTCTGACAGCTTCCTCGCGGCCATGGCGGACGATTGAACGATCCTATTCCTGCAGGTGGACCTGGTGAATACATGGATTGGACAACGGGGAAGTGGATGGCAAGCTTCCTCTTGTGGCTGCTCTTCCCACCTTTACTTGTACTTGATGGTGGTGGTGGAACTTGCTTCACCTCTTCCCGAAATGGAAACGGGTGACCGTATGAAAAAGACACACCTTCAGCTGGCTTGGTCACACCTCAATCTGCCGTGCGCGCTAGGAGATAACGTCTGGGAGCATGGCCGCGTTGTTCCGCCTCCTTTCACATGATGGCGTGCGCTCCGGTCTCGCAATTCTCCCCATCCCTGTCCCAGAACTTTATGAAAAGGTATTGCACGTTGCACTGGATGACCGACCATTGGGTACCTTATTGGAAACATGAGCCTCACATCCGTCCGAGTCCGACTCTTTAATGGTACGCCAAGATACAGAGAGCGGGAAATCTCAGGTAATCTCGGTCTGCGGAATTTCTCGATCGAGCTAGTAGGTGCGAAGCTCGTACGACTAGTGGTATCGTTCTACAAACCCAAAGGTTTCGGGAGCATTCCCTTGTCACTGTCACCGGGTTCATTACGAGAATCATCTTGGTCGGCATGAACGAATTCGTTAGGGAAGGAGTGGGAAGAACAGAGCTCTGTCTTTCTTGTTGTATTTCGAATTTCGAATCGTAGAGTGAAGAGTGACAGTTGGACTCGGAACCACGCCCCTACTAATTTTTATAAGCATATGGAAATTGAGGCCTAAGTAAACCGCTTTCTCAGGGCTTAACGCCATACGTAAGGAACGCGTTTTAAGCCTAACGGATTAGCAAATAAACTACTCCCATAAAACTTTAGCGATATATGGTTTGTGTGCTCCCATCTTAACACGATTTGAAAAATTGTCGTTTTAATTTCAAGTACAAATTTATTCATAGTGAGAATTTTTTGTCATTTTAGTCGCTTTTCTCGAACTTGAGCGGCCATCCGCGATGACCATGAGAGACAATGAGGGCGGACAATGAAAATGGCATGGATCATCTTCCAATGATGCCAAACCAGGTCAGAATGGATGAAGGAAAGTCAATTGATCAAGACAGATGGTATGTGGAGGCGAAAGTTGACCAAGGAAAGGTTCAATGTGTCGAAAAAGGGTCAATGCTGTGAAGCAGGCAAAAACATGGTCTGAGAAAGGGAATTGCCGAATGCTCAACAGAGGTGCTGTCAAATCACAAATAAAGACAAAGTCCTATAGTTCATATTATTTGACACCAGAATGGAAGGTCTTGACATTTGCTGTTGGATATTGAGTGTGTGCGTACTGCTCAAAGTTGGGCCATGGTCGATGGGATGAGAAAATCACAAAAATCATCCAAGTTTTGATACACGAAACGACTGTTATAATTTCAAAATCAGTGTAGACTATGATATATGAAAATGTTCAAAATTCCACAAACTATTAGAATTACAAGTGAAAAAGACAATGACGTCTATATTCCAATTAGTAGATGTATTCAAAGTTATGGGAGGAGTGTATATACTGCTCGAATTTATGGGATCAGTATATATACTGCTCCCTTACGTATGGCGTTAAGGTTTTTAATGTACCGAACACCCAAAGCGAACGCAAACCAAAAGCAAACTCCTCTCTCAATCATTTTTTGTAAGAACTACACAATCACCTGATTACTTTCAACCGAGACGAGCTCTCTTACTGCGTATCAGTCAGACGTCGAATAACGCTAGTTTTGCATTTGCGGTGCTCCCATACCCCCGCTGTCTATTATCAAGACTTTCTCACCTATCCGAAATCTGCAAACGAAGCCGCATGTGTTGCTGACCGATAACGAAGCCACAACTGTTGCTTTACTAGGAATACATCTACGTAGCGCAACTCCGAACAAATAATACTGATCTTATATGATGTTGACATTACACCCCAAAAAGTGACTCTCAAAAAATCAAAATAACATTATCAAAAGTTTACATTTGCCACTAGAGTTCTCTGTTTCTCGCATGTTTGATGTTAGTCGACAATGGCCCAAGAAGGGACGTCAGGTGAAGCGTCAGCGTTCTCCTCTTTTGTGGTGGTTGTGATCTCATTAACTCCTTCTGTCTTGGAATCGATGCTGAAGGAGGCTTCCAGATCCATGGTAGACGCAGATTTGGGAGAGGAATCTGTACTGCTCTTGTTGACAGAACCCAACGAACCCTTGAAAGAAGCTGATGATTTCCCTTTCCCATCCTTCCAGCAAAAGACGTACAGGGCTTCCGCCAACACCAATATGATAAAAACAATACCGAGAATTCCTGTGAAGATGAGCCGTATGCGATTGCCCCTCGTTTGGATGTCGGATATGAAAGGATGATCCAACTCTTCGTGAACTTTGTCAAAGTAGTCGTTCCAAAAGCTCAACTCCTTGGCAATAGCCCAACAACAAACGGAAGTTTGTAGGATAATAAAGACCAAAACCACACTCATACTTCTCACCGCACTCGCGGACATGTTACCAAACTTGACACGGCGTGCCATGTCAAAGGAAAGATACATACCGGTCGCCACAATGCTCAAAACCAACGACATGACACAAGCATTTATGAAGAAGGAAAGGGTATGGCATGTTCCAATGTCTGTAGTAGGAACCGTAATGCTTTGATCATCGAACGTGATTTCGGAGGGATGCAAATTTCGATGGGGACATAAACGACCATGTCATCGTCCATTTCGATATCGGATTTAAGCATGTCACGGGTGGGTGGGATGCTTAATGCGGCTGCTAACGCGAAGATAATCCCCATTACACGAACTGTTATGATGGCACATCTTTCAATCATCATGGTTAAAGTCAGAGCGATGTACGGGTTCCAAGGACACACTCTGTAGAAAAGTAAATCGGGAATTGTGGCACCTGGCGACCCGAAAAGCGAAACAGCTCAATTGCACAAAAAGATCGTCCCTACACGTAAGTGGCCCCAGACCATCACGCATTCACGCATTACGCATTACGCATGATTGGACCAAGAGAGATACAAGACTCCTTTCAAGAAATCAGATTTTTGTGCATACGAGCCCTACTCGTATCTCGTATTGGGAAGAGTTTTAATTCGTACCCTACCAGTTTTCGTTGCCATACTTTCTGGATCCGACGGAGCCCTCGTATCGAACTGGGACTGAACTAGTGTCTATTCTACCCCGGTTTGTCCTCATATGAGGACAGCGCTTGTCCTCATATGAGGACAATCCTACTAAAATCATATCTACGTAGACCACAGTAGCTTTTGTACGAAGCTATCGACAAAAAATGTAACCCAACCATGGGAATCTGCCGTTCTACCAAAAAAATGAACAACTAAAATAGAAAAGTAATAGACCACAATCAACCATTATGTTCTATGTTTATGTGGCAAGACACTACGTGTGTTGGAAAATGCATCCATCCAGTTTATGTAGGGCAAATCCAACCATTTTGTCGAGGGAAATCAACTGTCTTCACATACATTGGCGGATTTGAGTCTCCCACTGCACTTTCCTGGTTCCCTGAAGGTGTCTGTGCTTTCTGTACATGAACTGTTGGGGTGCAGGAGGCTCAGACGCCGCATTTGACCCTGTATTGGTGTCGAATGCTGTTACGGTCTCAGAATTTTCCTCTGTGGTGATGGAGGCTTGTTTTGGCTGAATTCTCTCAATCTGATGCCTCAATCAGGCAAAGGACAACTGGTCATCATCACTAGGGATAATAACACTCATCAGGTTGATTGTCTTCTGTTTTATCCCCTCCAAACACTCAGTTTAGAAAATCACCATCGCTCCAACATGGATGAATTCTGTTTTTGATACTGTATTGTCACTACTCATCACAATTAAACCATGAGAATACCACGGGGTACGTTTTCAAGTATGGAGATTACGAATCTGAACTTAAAAACCACTTAGGAGTACATGAATGATTTGACATGCTACGTTGAAAAGTGGCCTCATATGAGGATTTGTCCTCATATGAGGACCGGGGTAGAATAGACACTAGAGCTACCTAGCTATCGGTACTCCTACGAGTAGTCAGATGTGCGATGGCATCTGTAATTTTCTGGTTTGGGAGTATTTTTTTTGTGTGGAAGACGTCCCTCAGGCCGACCCTTAAGCCTCTACGAAACGAAAGTTGAGAGCTGACATTTCGTTTTGGCGGGATTCCTTACGCGTCTGCGAAACGAAAACTAGAACCGCGCCTTGTCCCCCATTCATCCCCCATTCCCCCCCATTTTCACTTCAATGAATTGAATACTAAAATAATTCTCATAGAGTTGTGACGTACACATGACGCACCGACCGTTGGAGCTGAACGCCAGTCGATCAATACTCTTGAGCGTTATGAACAACTTCACATTCATACATTGTCTAAACGCTTTGCACATCTGGAACGCCTTCTACTTTCGTTGGCCTACGAAAGTTGGCGCCAACTTTCGTAGCCCCGAAAGCTGAAAAGCAAGAGTACCCGGATATAAGAGGTAAAATGATGACGTGTCAGCTTTCAACTTTCGTTTCGTAGAGGCTTAAGGGTCAGCCTCAAGACAAATACGAGTAATCTGACAACAAACAACATACACACGAAGTCAGAGACCATAGCCCAATTGTTGGGCCGATGGAATAATATATGGAATGCCAACTCTATGCAAAAAATATGAAACACGAAATCTGTCTTTCGATGAGATCGACCAACTCCTAGCTCTAGTAGAAGAATTGGTGTATTACTCGTAGAGATCGTCATATATTAAATTTCGCATTCATGAGCTGTCCCGACCTCCGTTCGTTGAGCTTCAGGTCAAAAAGTCATTACAGAGATTCGGAACTTATCTGTTGCGATATCATGGATAATCAGTTAATCAATGACCAATACGAGTAGAATGTGTTACATTGGAATCCATGTGTATTCTACGGCTGTGTGTAGATATACATGACTAGAGTTTCCAATCTTCACCCACCCTATTTGTGGTCCACATCTGAAGCGTTTCCTCGATCCGTGCCTTGCAGGGAGCAGGGCTCTCGAGCTCGAGCCCAACATTATGGTTTATGATACTGCGATGGGTAGGTTCTGAATGCGTAACACTTGGTTGTCTCCTGAGTCTTTCTCCACAAACAGAGAAATGAAGATTCAAGCAACCTTGCCTCTTGCCTGATACAACTCAAGGGAGTCCATAATCCATAGGAGTAATAATATGTTTTGCTGTTCTCGGGAGTGACGGCTGTGTACGTTGTACCTCTGGGGACTGGGGACCGTCTATTTTGGGGGATACACGAGTCGTTGCGCTGTTCAGCAGCGCCACCGAAGTTGCAACTTGGGGGACGGATATGCAACCGGCACGACAGAAACACAAAAAATTCAATCTCCCACATCGACCATGGTGAATGGTGGACCAACGGTCATAACGACGACCCGAGAGGGACCTCTAGTGTGTGGAATTGACCTGCCAGAAATGTCGCTTATCATTACAATCAAGAGAAACAATCGTGCGTTTTCCCGTTCCAATTTTTAGCTACATCTCGAACCACAATCCACATGCGAGTTTCAGTCGCGCACGATCACATTGTTCATCTATGAACGACATCCACGTTTGCCCGATCGTTTGAGATTTTTCCATTGGATTCGCCTCTTTTCAAGCTTAGGAACCATGAAATTCTGCCCTCTTTGTTGCGACGAGTTCAACATTGTTGATCGTCGAAAGCTGCGCCCCTGTAACAACTGTAGCCATGAAGTATGCCTAAGTTGCTGGCAACGCATCTGTCGAGAAGATTCCGGTGAAATGAGAGCTTTACCTGGTCTATGCCCTGCTTGTCGTTCACCCTACACCAAAAGTCTTGCAGATATGCCCATGAAACCCCCGGATGACAATGACAGTAATTTGCAACAAATTATGTTTGAGGAAAACTATACTGGCTTCCCATGTTGCAGGGATGGTGCCTGTCGTCGTCGATTCTCGGGTTCATCAGTCGCACCTTCTCAAGAGGAAGTATGCAAGGAGCCACAGAGGTGCAGCCTCATCAACTTTTCAAACTGGTATCGACAAGAGGCGGATAAATATCGGCTATTTCTAATGGACGACCATGGGCAAGTGCCTTTGATGGACATCCCAACCTTGACGCAATTCAAATTAATTGTCACAAACTCAACAAAGCTGCCAGTCCGGGTCATGAAGCAATGTCGAGGAGTAGATGACCCTATGCCGGGGTTCGATCGGGAGACTCTTGTCGGAAATTTAAAACCAAAGCAGACGCTTCAATTCACCAAGCGTACCAAATGCTCAGCCGGGCATGTGACCACATTTATTTTCCGCGAAGCCACAACCAACAAATTGCTCTTGAGATTTATCCCAGTTCGGCCCATTCCAACGACTCGATGGACACCCACGACGACTGTTATTGAACAAGACGGTGATCAGCCTCGAATGTCATTGCCCCTGTTCCTCTTTGAACTTGGACCACCATCCTATCCCACAGGAGACACTTGTGAGGAAGAAAAGTTGCCTTGCGACTATGCCACGTGCGGCATTGTCGACCCTGTATTTTACTTTTCGGCCGTGCCAAAACAAACCAAGGTCCTGCCGAATCCTCTCAGTGTGGCGTACCAGTATGCAGTGATACACTGCTTCCGAATGGGATATGGCGGGTGGTGGTACCTGCAAGAGTGCCTTAATCGCATCCTTTTGCATCCCAATCAGATGGACCATCGCATGTTTCATCGAGACAGGGACCAGCACAACTTTTTCAGCAAGATATGGGATACTCCTGCTCGGGGTATTTTACTGGCGTTTGGTGGTTTTGAAGAGATTGGAAATCTTGTAGCTTTCAAGAAGCATGAAGTTCCCTTATCCCCAGCAACTGTACATGAGGTATCAAACCTAGTCCTTCAGGTCAACAAATGGAGAAGGATACAAGTGGGACTGTGTGTCGGAGTCGGATCATAACTTCAAGATTTGTTGTAACAGCCACATACGGACCGCCACATGTCGTTTAGTTCACGTGTTCCGTACACAAGAAGCTTTTTCATGGGGTCAAGTCAGGATTGATCTCCTTCCTCGAACTTTCTTCCGCATATGAATAGGAGAGAGCGTAGCAGTGAGTTACTACGCCTCTGTCATTCACTGATGAGTCGCCAAGAGATGAAGCAGAATAGCAAAAGTCCGATAAACCTGGAACATGCCGAGTGACCATGACCTTCTTGTTCAAACCAATCAAGGGAATTCCCATCCTTCCACAAAAGAAGTCGATCCATTAAGAGTCATTTCGTCATTGGCCATGTCCCTGTCCTCTGTCCTTTCTCTTGCAGGTCGCTCTAAAGATGACCCAATTGCAATGCGGGAAGTCTTCTTGCCCAATCCCGAACATGGACACTGGACACTGGACACGGATGCCATGCAACTTCCGGTAACTACACGTGAGTCGCATATTCTCTCCCAATACCCAACGGACGAAACCGAAACAAAGGATCGATATTAATACAAAGTACGTATTATGATACCATAGAATATGATTTACCATTCTCTAGTATGGAACAAACGGGAATGTCGAAAGGTATGTCGTTTGTATGTCGTTTGATGTTGTTTGATGTCGTTTCGGGCTCGCGCGCAAACATGGTTTGCCTCAAAATCCAGCAGTGCTCCTTCAGTTGATGGGCCTACCGTCAATCAGTGACTTGTAACCTTCTGATTTCTCATGAAGAATTCCAACTGCTGGAGAGTACATATTCTCTTGGCGATAAAAACATCCGACATCATCCGACATCATCCGACATCCTCCGACATCATCCGACATCATCCGACATCTACCAAATCCTCCGACATCCGTGACTCTGGATGTTTTCCTCATATTGAAATAATCTGTACCTAGTATGATCATATAAGAGGTATTACTGTGTGATAATGAAAAATGTCATATCGTGACGATACTCTGAGTAGTAGAAGGATTACCTACGTTTTGAGTCCATTACCGGAAGTTGATGTCATTTTGCCAAGAAGACTTCTTGACTTTTCTGGCTTCTACGCGACTCTCTCTTCTGCGATTGGGGAATTTCTCTCCCGCCGACCAGCGAACGTTCCAGGGCCTTTTGTCATTGGTCTGTTACAGGGTTCTGACAAGAAAGGAAAAGGGAAAAAGTACATCTACACTGAATTTCAGAGAAAAAGGCATATTACCGCAAAGTACATTTTAGATAAAAAAAACAGTTCAAAAAACAAAGAAATGACGAAAATATGCAGGAAAATATCACGGATTACACAAATACCCTGTATTTTAGTCGCAGTCATTGCAAAATGACAAGAGTATCCCCCAAAAGACACCACAAAAGGATCCTTGACCTGCTCCCCAAACCCTCATACTTCAAGAATAGAATCAGTATGCACAAACAACGACACCATGAATTCCGAGCCGCTGGAAATTAAAATGATTGGTCAGTCTGATAAGCGGTCGATGGCACGCCGGCAGTCGTTTGCAAGGACCAAATTTTGCGACTTTTGGACTTTAACTGATTGGGCTTCGCGCACAGTCGCGCTAACTCGACAGTCGTTGAGACGGCAGGCTACGGTTGCGACTGCCTAACACCATCCCCCATAGAAACTTGACATTCGCAACTGATTAAACCGATGGCTGTATGTTTTGGTCACATATCGGACATCCAGTACTTAAGCCAGGTGTAAACTGAGATGTTAATTAATAACGGTGCTAAAATTGGCGCGAAGGTCGACTTATGGAGGGAAATGGCTTCTGTCGTCCCATGAGTACGACGAATCCATCCTTTCACTGGGAGTGGAAGCGTTCTCCGAACTAAAAAGTACGCAGCTTCACAGAACTCCTATATGAAGTAGAGCTGGTACTACTTTTACATACTTCCGAACCTTCCCCTACTTTACGTGGAACATGTACCACGTTTTACACGAGGCCTTGCGTGTCGAAGAACTTTGACACACTGAGTACCGAGTAATTTTTACCTCCGTCTTTTTCAGCGGACGCAGGTAGACGCAGTGCCAACATCAACCAGAACCAGCAATCACAGCTATCAGCTTTCAGCATTGTTTGCCCCAAAAACAAAATCCGATTGCTTGGGACTAATAGAACAAGACCGTGAAAACAACCGCAATGGCCATGGAAGGCGAGCAAAGCTCGATCTCGGGTCGCTTTGTATCTGAAGAACATCATGTAACGAGGGAGCAGGCGGCGCTGGCTGAAATGGCGTATCGTTTGAGCTCCAGTAACGTGGTGGGGGATCATGAGGATGATGGCAGCACCCGCCGTGAAGCCAAACTTCTTATGAGCCTTTCTGCGTTTCCCCAATCTCCAAACCAGTCCGATTTGGACCTGTTATCATCTTCTGAGTCCGAAAGTGCATACATGTCGGATTCGTCTCGTTCTTCAGGAGCTTTTAACATTGTTTGCCCATCACTTTCGCTTGAGAATTCCCCCTCCAGCTCGCTCCAGAACGCGTACCGTGAAAAACGGAACCTGAAACGTAAGGCGGAAGAAGTTGAATCGTCTCCCGCTCCCTCTAAGCTTCTTGGAAGGCCTCTCCATGCTGATGATCGCAACGCTGTACGCCTGTCGGCGGATGCAATGGCTCTCAACGTTTGTGATTCCTTCCGAAAAGCATTGCAATGGCGCATCAACACATGGACCGCTGCTCTCTCGAAGGTGATAGCAGTCAAAGAGAAAGAGATGGTGTCCAAGGGCGCTACAACAGAAGAGCTGAAATCCTTACTCTCGTCTTCCGAAGCTAGTCTGATTCTGGCCTTAAACGTTATCGAGGACCGAATCAAGTTGACTTGCACCCGAACTAGTTTCACCATACTCCCCCAGCGGGTAGACAAGGATGGTGAACCTGATCTCAAGAAGAGACAGATATCCCCTCGCCACAAGCTTGAGGAATCAGAGTACCAGTATTCCGTCGCCCATGCGGTACGGTTTGAATGTATAGTGGAGCTTGACACTCCGGCTGGTTATTCCGAGGTAACGCTTGAGGTTCCAGGGTCCATGGATGGTACTTTCCTGAGCGCGGGTATTGACGAAGAAGAGTTGACAGCTGTCTCTCTGGACATTAACACCGATATGTTGGCTACGATGGTGGAGAAGAGCTGCAGGAAGATAGTACGTGTATCCATCGAATCATACCTGAAGGAATCTAAGAAGCCTGAACGAGTTGAGTCCCCGAAGACTGTCTCCTTTGCTGAAGAACATCCCAAAAAAGAAGCCAAGACAACTTCTCGTAAACTGATACATGAATTCTCCACTCCTCCGCCTGCCGAGACCTCAACATTCTCCACTGAAGAGATTCGCGCAGCACTGGTTTCGCCTCCTCTCAGCGATGACACCAAGAACACATCATCACCCAGCTTCCTTTCTCCTATTCCCGATGACTTGGACTCAATTTCACCCCGCCGCATTACACCACAGCTTCATTCTGGGTTCAAGAAAGGATTCCCATCTTTCACAGCCACGCCCCAGACTCCCAAGGCTCCAATCACCGGAGCATCTGTACTTGTATCTCCAAGTCCACAGACTGCAGCGGAATACCAGAAGCCTTCTAGACAAGGACCCTCACTCCCTGTACTGGTTGAAGTGGCCTGCCGGGCGTACCGCAACGACTAAGAAGGAAGGTTTGTTGATTCCTTCGCACATCCGTTTCTGCTCTATTGCGTGCGACAGTTCATGTCGTTGTGCATTCATAAGAACTCCCCTCTCTCTTTATACCTTCACCCTTTTGTGGAACAGTGTTAATATTATTGTGAAGGACGCCCTTCTCTGGCTATACATATATCGAAAGCACTCACTATCGGCGATTCTCTTGAACGGGGCGAACAGAAGATCGTTCGAAACTTGTCTACTTTTTGTTTTTGTGGCATTAATAACGTGTAGTGCATGATTATTCTATCTACGCTGATATATTATCTGAAGCGCCATCGAGCTGATGATGGTTGGTAGTTGCCATTGCGTTCTCATGTTCGCATTGACCCCTCCGCTCTTCCTTCACCAATGCCACCCAGTCAAAAGAGAAAGGGTTCCAAGTTCCAACAATCGAGATGCATGTCGTACGTGTGTAGTGTGTATGTATGTGTGAAAGTCGTGTGAAGCGATTGTACATCCGGGTCGCTGTCGACAAAATGTTACCCACCACCAGAAGATGGATGGTCTGTCTGCCGTCGAGATGATCTCCGACGCTACGTGCAACCTCCCAGCCCTCTAGGTAGCTCTAGAAGTCGAGGGTTTTCCCATGAAGTCCAATGCAGGGTTAAGACCCAGATTGTTGCATCTCAATGAATAAAATAGACCAGCGTGAATAGCCTCCGCATAAATACAGTGTCCCAAGATCTCTAGGTCTGCAAACACCACAATTACGCATTGCGAGCAATGCCCTGTCGTAGTAGCAGGTCTGCAACATGTAATTACAAATACATCAAACGCAAAGCAAACGTAGCCTTTTTAAAATTTCTTATTGATCTTAGCTGTTCCCACAATGGATGGCGGTGATTCTCGGTAAGCACCAAACAGTTTCTGGGTTCGTCTTGTTGGTTTGTTATTAAAAGGGAGCTTCACTGGTGCACTCTACATCTTCCCCTGTCACCGGGTGACGGAATCGAATGGATTTGGCATGGACACATGTTTTCATATCACTGGCAGCAGCAATGGCTTTTTGCAAGTCACTGGACGCACAGTCGGGAGAGGTTTCTGCTACTTGATCGCCATCCAAGCCGCCATTGGGTGCCGCATCGCCATCCCAGCCATACACGGTATCACCCACGATGGGATGACCAAAGGCTGCACAATGAACATTTAATTGGTGTGTACGACCCGTCACACTCGTCAAAGTCAAGCGAGTGACAGGAAGATCATCGTTATCATTCAACGTTTCGCGAGCGACAACTTGATAATGAGTCACACTGTCTTTGGGTGCTTCCAACAGTTTCTTTCCCACCACCAAAGGGTCAAAGTCCAAGAGCGCCTTTTGATGTTCGTCCGTAGACACTCTCATGAACGGAGGGTGTTCATAATCACGCATCAAGGGTAGGTTGATTAAGCCCTGATCTTTTTCGACATGACCAGCGACCAAACATTCGTATTGTCGTGTAATTTTGCGCGTACGAAACAATGTATTCATTCCGCGATTACCAGACATGGTCTTGGCAAAAACTATTAACCCAGATGTGTCCATTCCCAATCTGTGAACAACCATTTGGTTGTAGTTGGCAACTCTGAGGGAGTGACCTTCCGATTGGCATTTCTGGAACACCGCTTTGGCCAACGAATGTACCCCGTCTTCCCTGGGCCCACACAGTACACCGTTGGGTTTGTTTACTACAATCAAGTCATCATCTTCATACACGACATCAATATCCTGTCGTACGGAAGCACAATAGTGACGTTAGGTACAAGACAGACACAATCAAGACGATCATCCAATGGGCATCACGTACCTCTGAAGCTAGTGCTGGCGAACTAAGATCCTTTGTTCGCAACTTTTCGAGTTGTGCTTCAAGTCGTTTATTCACTTCTTCACTGGAGATTTGTTCTTGAAGGACAAACCGTTCCGTCGTCTTTGTTCTGTGTTGTTGTGGTTGTTGTCTTTGGTGACGCAAGGGTAATTGAGGAACAAAGGCAGCGACTCCTCCCATTGGTCGATCTTCCGATGCAATCGCCAACAAAAGAAGAAGAACGAAAAGGTTGGACGACAACGACAACGATATAACCTGGTTTCTCATCCTGACAAAAATTTTGTTCTGCTGATCGTTTCGACGCGAACTCTTGTTGGATATGGATTATATACAACGAGATTACCAAAATTGGTTGATTTGCGAACACAAACTTGGGCTCGGCTCAGTTGGATTGAGTTAGTCAGTTTTGGATTGGTTTTTCGCAAGGCGCTCTCAGCTCTTCCCGTGCTGATGTTGTTGTTAATGCTGTTGATGGATGAGTGATTTGGATGGAGGTGGATGCCAACACACAACCAAAACCAGAACTACGCAAGAGAGAGAGAGAGTGTGTGTGTCTTCTGGTTCGGGTGAGTGAGCGATCTGACTCACCTACAATGGTTGGTATTTGTTATTTGTATCCGCGCGGAACTCTGTGTGGTCTCCAAGCTCCAACTTAAAAAATTGGATGTATGTCAGACGGCATGTCAAACGCGACTAAGACGTTGACACCAAAGTTCTTCGGCAATCTGTTCCAGATTATTCGTCTTTAAGTCGCATAACATAATCTTTTTGGTCGCATATAGGAGAACCGCCCACCACCACGTACGAGGCTCATTTCTGTGTCACCTTTCTCGACCGTATCCACATCTTTCAACCATCAAGTTCTCCCTTGAGAGACGACTGAAGAATGCATTAACGGTGTAATGGAAGAATGAGATCAGTAGAAATTTTCGCTCTTTCGCTTTTCCACCTTATTGCAACGTGCCAAAGGACGGCTGGTTTCATCCAGCCCTCGTTCTACTACAAGGCTCATCATCCTCCTGCATCATGCATCACGACAAGGTTGTCGTGTGCGTCGTTCAAGGTGGAGGAAACGGACGTGACAGAGGCGACTACGACACCAGAACCACTGGCGATTCCAACCGAATGGAGGGGTGAAGTGTTGTCTCAGTTACGAAATGTCATTGATCCAGATTTGGGGGCTGATATTGTGACATTGGGATTTGTCCAAAATCTCCATCTCGATGAAGAAGGCCGAACCTTGTCGTTTGATGTGGAATTGACCACACCAGCGTGTCCAGTCAAGGACCAATTTGCCGAAAGCTGTGAGAGTTTAGTCAAGGACTTGCCATGGACGTCGCAGTTGGATGTGCAAGTGACCATGACAGCGCAAGCAACGGTACGAGAAACAGATACCTTTGGCATGCGACAAATTGGTTCTGTGATTGCCGTTTCGTCCTGCAAGGGTGGTGTAGGCAAGTCGACAACGGCCGTCAATTTAGCCTTTGCCTTGCAATCCCTGGGTGCACGCGTTGGCATCTTTGATGCTGATGTCTATGGTCCCTCATTGCCGACCATGGTTACACCCGACGACGACGTGGTCCGCTTTGTGGGTCGTCAAATTGCACCCTTGCAACGAAATGGCGTTCGTCTCATGTCGTTTGGCTATGTCAATGATGGTTCGGCCGTCATGCGAGGGCCCATGGTAACGCAACTTCTCGATCAATTCTTGTCGGTGACGCATTGGGGAGCCTTGGACTATTTGATTATTGACATGCCACCGGGAACGGGAGATATTCAATTGACCTTGACGCAGCGACTTAATATAACGGCCGCTGTCATTGTCACTACCCCACAAGAGTTGTCCTTTGCCGATGTTGTTCGAGGAGTCGAAATGTTTGATACAGTCAATGTTCCATCTGTGGCGGTCGTGGAGAATATGGCCTACTACGAGGTGGAAAAGAGACCGTACGATATCGACCCCGACGAACTCAAGGCAGCTCTGGCAGGAAAACTCAAAGAAGCCAATATCCTGGACAATGAAAGTGATTCCGAAAGCTCATCATCAAAGATTAAGGAATTGTCCAGTGACCTCGCCCAAGTGGTGATGGAGAAACTCCAAAGGAAGGAACCGAGTACAACCGACAAGGAGAAGATTCAAATTTTTGGATCGGGTCACAAGAAGCGATTATCGAATCAATATGGTATTGAACATACATTTTCGGTTCCCTTGCTGGACCGAATTGCTGCCAATGGAGACTCAGGGCAGCCATTTGTGTTGGAACACCCCGACAGCCCACAGGCATCCATTTACGCCGACTTGGCCAAGGCTGTTGTGACGGAAGTGGCCAAGGTCAAGTATTCGGGTAAACTCGAACGACCCAGTGTTGTGTATGATAAGGACAGACATGAAATTGTCGTGGAAGGACTCGGTCCAGCGATTGCCCCGGGCCAACACAGCGTGGATCGCATGTCCCCCGCCGACTTGAGAAGGGCTTGTCGATGTGCGCTTTGTGTCGAAGAATTGACGGGTCGACAGATCTTGATTCCTTCCATGATTTCCGAAGATGTCAAACCCCTGCGTATGAACCCAACCGGAAACTATGCCTTATCTGTCGATTGGTCCGACGGTCATCGATCGCTCTACCCCTACCGACAACTGAAATCCTTGCTTTCGGATCCAGAGTCAGATGCCACGGCATCTTCACAGTCCCCTACTTCTGACAAAGTTGTATCGGTCTAACTGAAATCTCTAGAATGCGCAATTTACGTGTCATGACTCTACAAAATGTTCAAATCGTCTCTCGTCCGCTCCGTATAGGCAAGTCAGGTCCCTCTTACGGTCCAATGTAGTGACGTTTACAAAACTCGACAATTCGTTGTGTAGCTGTTTGGAGCGTTGGAGCAGGAGCACAAAAAACGAGGCGAAATGCGTTTGGGATACCAAAGCAAGATCCGGGAAGGACAAAGACATTTTCTTCTTGCAGCAAGCGTCGACTCCATTCTTCTCCGGGTGTCGTATCGTGGTCAAGCTTCTGGGGCTGCGACTGCGACGGATCCTCTTCCAACAACGACCATGACTTGTTGAGAAAATCAAAGGAACTGGGATCAAATCGCACCATACTGTACATGGCTCCCTGTGCATTGGACACGACCAGTCCTGGAGCGTTGGCAAATTCTTTTCCCAAGAGTTTGGCATTGTCACGCAAGGTTTGTCGCATACCAACTTGCCAGGTTGTCATCTCCACTGACGACGACGACGACGACGACGACGACGACGACGACGACGACGACGACGACGACGACGACGACGACGAGACTGTGGCGGCGGTCAAGATTTGGACGGCCATGGCTTGTGCCGGATGAGAGGCACCCAAGACAATTTGTGCCAATTGTTTGGCTCCGTGTTCCACGGGTGCCAAGGATTGATGCACATTGTCGTAAAAGACGGCCCATCCGACCCGCCAACCGGGCACCAAAAACTGCTTGCCAATGCCACTGCAGGTAATCACGGGAACGCTGGCCGTCGGTAGCGTCTCGGGTCCAGTGTGGTGGTTGTTGGGGGGGTATGGTGCCGCCGCAGCAGCGACATTGGCCAAGGGGATAAAGGGGCGTGAGGGTAGATAGGTCAAGTCCCCATAAATCTCATCGGCCACAATAGGCATGCGACACACCTGACATGTGTCCACGATTTGACGCAAATGCTTACAACTGTACACGGCACCGGTAGGATTGGATGGATTGTTGACCACCATGCCTCGAATGGGTCCAACCACCTGCTCGTCGTGTCCTTGTACCAATGTCTGCACATGGTCCAAATCCACTTGCCACTCCTGGTCGGGCAAGAGTCGATAGGGCAATACATGAGCTCCCATGGATTCGGCAATCACTTGATAGAGCGGGAATCCCGGATTGGGAACCAACAAGTAGGTTCCTGGATCCAACAAGGCACGCAGAGCCAAGTCCAAGGCACCGGAACATCCCGACGCCACCACCACTTGATTGGCGGATACCGGTCGACCAGGGACCCGTACCAACTCTCCTCCTCCTCCTCCTCCTCCTCCTCCTCCTCCTCCTCCATGGCGGGTGCTGGCCGTAGTCGTGGTGTCCAAATGCCACTGTGAATGATGATGGGCAATGGCTTGACGGAGACGGTGGGTCCCCAACGCATTGACATAGCCCGCCGTGGTTTGCAACCACATGTGACTAGTATCCGACTGCTGTTGGGGGACCAAAATGGGACAGGGCTCAAAATTGGGACTCGAGGTTGGATCGCCAAGCTGTAGTAGGAAGGCAAAAGACACGAATTGGCAGCGTGTGGTTAGAGTGGACGTAAAGCTGCTGCGGCAATTTTCCTGTCACGCAATGATAGTTTGTTCCCTACTAAAGACAAAGGGTTACGTACGGCCAGGGAAATAAATTCTGGTTGGGGATCCCGTTCCTGTTGATGGTGGCCATTGGATCCTCCATTGTTGTGATGCCTGGCTAGAATGGGATCTACCACGGCACGAATGGGATTGCGCGTTCGTTGGGACTCTTGCGAAGCCGGCAAGACATGCCATGGAGTCTCGTCCGGAAACGACGCTCCTGCTTCCTCTAGGAGAGGCTCTGCATAGAAAATGATCGTTTTGTCCTCTTTCTCCTTCTCTTGGTGTTCCTTGTGGCGGTGGTCCTCAATGGATGGAATTTCCGGTGCAACGAGAACCACCGATTGAGGGGACGAGCAGGCCTGATAGGGCGCAAGAGACGACGAAAACGACTGCGTTGTTGTTGTCATGGTGAAAAAGACTCTGTGTCCCGCTCTGTGGGACACGACGACAAAGGATGATTGCTTCGCGTCGCGTTTCGAACAATGTTTCAAACCTAGAAATGACACTCCTCGACAACCAACAGTGTCAAGATACGAACAAAGATCTAAAACACTTGATCCTTTCACAGGAGGAACCAAAAAAACATTCTTGTCACCCAAAGTTCTGTTTGGGATTTGGGACTTCTCGAGATGAGAACGATTCATTGTTCGACTCGCACCGCGACTGCACACAGAATATCCTGGCAGTCTCTGCGAGTGCTCCGATTCATGGGAAGTCTTACACCTTGCCTGAGAGATATTATGTCTTTTATCGAAAAAGATAGCAATCTGTAACTATCAGTACCGATGGGGTTTGTGGGGCAGTGGAAGGAACAACAGCTTCTCAAAGACCACCTGCTTCTCATTTTCTTTGTTCTCATCACGAAGGAAGGAGTGGAGAGTTGAGAATTCTATGAAATCAACGTGTCGCTTTCCAAGGAAGAAGAGAGATTGTTTGTGTCATCCTTGTTGTCATCACCTCATCATCCACTCTTTGGGGCATTGTTTTTGTTTGCGTCGCACAACAAACATCCAAAGAAGAGCCACAAAGAAGAGCCACACGAGTCGGAGTCAAGTCCAGACTCCGTCACCATGATTCCATTTCTGGCTCGCCGCAGTGAGGCGTCAGGAAAGCATGCCCTTGTACGATGGAACATTTCCAAGCCGGATGGTGGTCGTCGTCAGAGATATTGGTCGACGCACAACAGGGCATGGAAATCCATGAGGACAACAGCCACAAGAACAGCAACAAGACACCGACACTTTTCTTCGACTAGTGTGGCACCCCAAGCATTCTTGCCACAACAACAACACGAGGAGGATCGTCCACCACCGGCCTTGTCCAAAGTGTTGGTGGCCAATCGTGGCGAAATTGCCTGTCGCGTCATTCGTACCTGTCGGCAGTGGGGCATTCCTACCGTGGCCATTTACAGTAAAGCCGATGGACCGTCCGCCTTGCATGCGCAAATGGCCGATGAAGCATACTTGATTGGAACCGGCCCGACACCGGCCGAATCCTATTTGCGACACGACGATATTTTGGACTTGGCCCAACGTGTGGGTGTGCATGCCATTCATCCGGGCTATGGTTTCTTGTCCGAAAATGCCACCTTTGCCCAACGCATTCAACAAATCAACCAAAGCTCTGCCAGCAATGACAACAACAACACGAATGGACTCGTGTTTATTGGTCCCCCACCGTCGGCCATTCATGCCATGGGAAGCAAATCCGAAGCCAAGGCCATTATGGACGAGGCGGGTGTCCCCACGACACCTGGCTTTTACGACACGACCACACCGGCCGACGAGCCGCAAAATGTGGACCAATTACGTCAACGGGCGGTCGAAATTGGATTCCCCGTCCTCATCAAGGCCGTCCTGGGGGGTGGGGGCAAGGGGATGCGGTTGGTGTGGAAGGAATCCGACTTTGAGTCCAGTTTGGAATCTTGTCAACGAGAAGCGGCCGCCGCCTTTGGAAACAATCACGTCTTGTTGGAAAAGTACTTGGTGCGACCTCGTCATGTCGAAGTCCAAGTTGTCGCCGATGCCCATGACCATGTCGTCTCCTTGTACGAACGAGATTGTAGTTTGCAACGACGGCATCAAAAAATTATTGAAGAAGCACCAGCCTCCGATTTGCCCATGGCGGTGCGTCGGAAATTGGGTGCCATGGCACGTCGGGCCGCACAAGCGGTGGGCTATGTCAATGCTGGAACGGTGGAATTTTTGCTCGACACGAGCACCGTCGAGTCTGTTTTGTCGTCGTCCTCCAACAACGACAACGACACCCAAATGCCCTCGTTTTATTTTTGCGAAATGAATACCCGATTGCAAGTGGAACACCCCATTACCGAAGCCATTACGGGGATTGATTTGGTCGAATGGCAATTGCGTGTGGCGGCCGGCGAAGTCTTGCCCATTGTGGAGTCCGAGGACATTGCATGCGTGGGTCATGCCTTTGAAGCTCGCATTTATGCCGAACAACCGACGCGACACTTTTTGCCCGCCACGGGTCATGTCTGGCATCATGCACCACCGATTGGTACAACTACGAATACGACAGCCTCGGCCACGACAACAACGACGACGCCACCCGTACGAGTGGACACGTCGATTCAAACGGGTCATGACGTTTCCGTCTACTACGATCCCATGATTTCCAAATTAATTGTGCATGGCCCCACACGAACACAAGCCTTGAATCGCTTGATTCAAGCCCTACGACAGTACGAAATTGCTGGTGTGTCCACCAATATAGACTTTTTGATTCAATGTGCGAAGCATCCCACCTTTGCGCAAGCCGGTGCCGTCACGACCGGATTTTTGGACGATTTTGGGTCCGATTTGAAGTTGGATCCCATACAATGGGAACACGAGCAATTGGCACCGCCCCTGGGACAAGCGGTGGGAACCTATGCCGCTCTCTTGTATCTGGAACAACGACGCAACACTGTCAATGGAACGAACGAAGGTTCTTCCAATCATCCCTGGTCTTCCTCACAAGGCTCGTGGCGACTGGGTGGAAAGGCAGGACGTGCACGACGGATTCTGGAACGAATCAGCTCCACCGGACAAGAAGACGGCGGTGGCAATGAAATTGAATGCCTTTCGAATCCCGATGGATCCTTTGACATTCAAGTCGGTCCTACCAAAGGGGGTGACAAGGAAGACGACTCTCCCCAACAATTCCACATTACCGGTGGCTTTGTCGACGATACGGGACATGACATGACAGTCATCATTGACGGAAGCCAAACGATACGTCTCACCTGCGTACTCCGAGAAGAAAAGGGACACATTTTGATTCACATGTGGCCCAAAAATCTACCCTCGGATTATGCTTGGGAGATACGATTGGAGAATCCCTATGCGCCAGAGGCAGTGGCCCGAATGACCAGTCGTCTGGGCGATTCCGCAGGAACGTCAACCACATTGGCCACGAGTGGACTAGTCAAGGCTCCCATGCCAGGAAAGATTGGACGCATCCTTCATGACACGGGTAGTCCTGTCACCAAAGGTGATACTGTCTTGGTAATGGAAGCCATGAAAATGGAACATGCCATTAAAGCCACCATGGACGGTACTCTGGAACAGGTCTATCACAAGGTTGGAGATGTAGTGGGAGCCGATGAAGTCCTATTTGAACTTGGAGCAGGCCAATAGTAGTAATAGGAGCTATAGCGATAAATCAGTGGCGCTCTTATCCACAAACAAGCATGAGACGAATGAACCCTTTGGGGATGTGGTCGAGTAGAAGAAGATTGCTCTACTACTCCGAAACGACGAATCCCTTTTGTCGACGGCTAGTCCTTGTACGAAGAGATGCCTTCTTTCAACATCCGATTGAAGTCCAAGCATGTATCTTCTTTTCGTCCTCTAGAACGGAACCACTTCCGAAAAGCCATCATCTAATTCTACTACTCCTAGGATCTATTCCATGTGGGAGTAGGTAGATTTTGAGGATATAGGTAGCTCGTCGAGATGTCGCAGCACGAATCTGGGTAATTCGTGTTTATAGGAGTAATTTATAATTCTCTACTAAGAGGACTGTAAGCGGATGCGTAATACTTATACCTTTGTGACGTCACATAAATTTTCAAGTTCTGTTCTGCTTATAACCAGCTTGATTCGAGATATTGGAACACGTAAGTGCCACGTAGCACCATGTGATTCCCTCCAATTAAAGCCTTCGATCCACCTGCTCTTTCGCGATTGTTTTATGACGACGTCGTCTGTCGATTGATCGCTATTCCGAAAAAGACACGTCGTCATTAGTCATCTATTCCAGATTGTATTCCCTCCAATCTCTTTGCGCTTTGCGCCTTTCACCTTTTCGAGACCTGGACTTGGATTTGGATACCCTCTTTCATAATCGGTGATGACAAACTGGTGACAAGAGCGCAAGTTCTGAAATCCCACCATTAACCGCCCCTTCACGATTATTCAAGAGACATTACAGCCAACACCATGGGCGCCGGAGGCAAGGAAATGACGTTGGCCACGACGGTCCAGACGCAATCCAAAGAATCCATCAATGACTCTTTGTCGTCGTTTGGAGAGATTCAACGATCCACATCCTGGCATACCTTTGTTCTTGCCACGATCGCCCTACCTACCGTCTCTATGTTACTGGGTGTGGCTATTTTTGCCATTTTGTTGGTGGTGAGTCCAACCTGGCTTCGAACCGTTTTGGTAGCCTATCTCGTGTATGTGGCCATTGACTCGACGCCCACCAGAGGCGGTTGGACATGGATGAATCTTCAATCCAAACTGGTGGAAGATTTGTTTCGTCGCTTTTGCCTTTACAACGCATTGGCTGCCTACTTCCCGGTCCAATTGGTCAAAACAGCCGAGCTTCCTCCAGAAAAAGGACCCTATATTTTGGCCTACCATCCTCATGGTGTGATTGGTGTGGGCGCTGTTGGGGGATTGCTTTCAAATGCTACCGATTTTGATGTCAAGTTTCCAGGCCTACCACGACGTGTCGCCACACTGAACCTTGTCTTTCTTGTTCCCATTCTCCGAGACTTGTTGTTGCTCATGGGTTGGATCTCGGTTCACAAGTCCGCCCTGACCAAGACACTGAAACGCGGAGAGTCCGTCGTCTTGTTGCCTGGAGGTGCCTCGGAAGCCATGCTTGCCAAACCAGGGACATTTGAGTTGTTTCTGAACCAAAGAAAGGGCTTTATCAAGTTGGCTCTGCAAAATAAGGCGTCGATTGTGCCCGTGTTGGGCTTTGGAGAGAATGATGCCTTTTCCGTCTATGTTCCTGAGGAGGGTACATGGACGGCTAGGGTGCAAAAGCATTTTTACAAACTGACCTCCTTTACGCTTCCTCTCATGAAGTCACCCTTTGCACAACGCAACCCGGTTCATGTCGTGGTTGGCAAGCCGGTCGAGTTCGATCCCAAGCAGACTGTGGATGAATGTCATGCGCAATATATTCAGGCTGTGACCGACCTATACAATCGAAACAAGGCTCAGTATGGCCATGGTCATATTGCTCTTGACATTCAATAGCGAGACAGAGACAGCTCACTTTGGTCTCTGTCTGCATCCCCTCACACTTCATTTCCATCTGGATTAAGGTGATGAAGATCACTTTGAAGAGTTCTTCAGTTTGCACACAATTCTTTTATAGAAATACATAAACGATAAAGTTCCATTTTACTGGACGTCCTACCAATTCCGACAAGATACCCCTTTCCCTCTCTCGTGAGAAATTGGGGGTTAGGGTTAGCGGTTCCCAACTCGGAAGTAACCGATCCATTTTCCTTATCGCACATAGATCGCTTTTCGCACGTCGCCTCATTCGTCACAGTTGGTGTCACGCTTTTTGACCAACGAGACAGGTTCGTTTTGATGTTCTCTCGTTCCACAAGTTGTAGATGGCATGTTGGAATTTGGAATGGGGTGAAGAGCAACAGAAAGTGAAGCTGCATCGAGACAAGACAAATGGCAGTGAATGAACAAACCAAGAAAGACAAGTCGTTGGACGGAAAATCAAATGGACATTCCTCCAAGTCGACCAACGGCAAGTCCATTGACGACGCGTCATCATCGTCGTCATGGTACACGTTCATGCTTGCATTCGTAGCTCTCCCCCATGTCACCATAAGCATCTTTCTGGCCTTTTATGTCCTGCTTCTATGGGCTAGTCCACTCTGGTTGAAAACGATTCTTGTCATCTATTTGCTTTTCATCGCCTTGGATTCCACGCCATCCAAGGGAGGTTATTCCTGGGCACCCTCTCTCAAGTCAAAATTTGTGGAACATTCGTTACGTCGACTAGCCCCTTACCAGGCAATGGCTGATTACTATCCGGTCCGCTTGGTAAAGACGGTCGATTTGCCGGCTGGAGGGAAACCTTATATCTTTGCGTACCACCCGCATGGTGTGATTGGTGTGGGAGCCTGTGCCACTCTGCTCACAAATCCGACGGATTTCGATCTCAAATTTCCAGGGATACCGCGACGAATTGCAACCTTGAGTGTTATCTTCTTAGTACCAATCTTTCGTGACTGGCTTCTCTTGATGGGTTTCATATCGGCCAGTAAATCCTCCTTGAGAAAGGTGTTGCAACGGAACGAGTCAATAGTACTCTTGCCGGGTGGCGCTCCCGAGGCATTGTTGGCCAACCCCAAAACAATTGAGCTTTCCTTGCAACGTCGAAAAGGATTCATCAAGTTGGCCATTGAAGCAAACGCATCGTTGGTGCCCGTTCTTGGATTTGGCGAGACTCAAGTCTTTTCCATGTACAATCCACAAAAGGGATCGTTGATCTACACCTTGCAACAGGAGATATGTCGCGTTCTATCCTTCAGCACGCCAATCTTGCTTTCACCGTTCCCTCGACCTACTCCAATTCATGTGGTGGTGGGGAAACCAGTAGAGTTTGACTCGACCAAGTCCATTGAACAATGTCATGCTCAGTATGTAAAGGCAGTGCAAGACTTGTACAATCAACATAAAAAGGCCTACGATCACGATCATATTCCGTTATCTATCCAATAGACATTTTGCTTCGGCAAATGTTTTCCATGTCGTCTGTCGGGCTCTATTATTGCTCCTTGATGGAGCTTCGGTTAATGTTGTCCAAATAGGATCATTTTGTTGTGGAATATCATACTGGAATAATTTCAGCATTTGTGCCGACTGAATCAGCCAAATTTCTAGGAGGCTGCATTGATGATGAAAGTGAATGGCTTTGATAGAAAACTCTAGATAATTACACAAACATCAACCGATTCGCAATGGATTGCTATCGTAGGCCCTGTTCATGCATCAACACCCTGGTTGTGATTGACAGGAGCGGGAGAAACGCTCACACGAGCACTTTGACTTTCTCCTGGCAACTCTTCCACAGTTGATGTTGGAAGGACTTGAGAATCGCATTCAGAGGCCGCTGTGTGTTCCTTCGAGCGCTCTTGTAGACTCTGGGCCTCCAGCGGAGCAAATTTCTCGGTCTCCATCGGTTCTTCCACAGAGTCATCACTGTCACTATCATCATCTAGCACTGCCCTTCGAAGGTTTTGAAGCTGCGATGAATGAGGAGGATCGCTGTTTGTTTTCGATGTTGGAGATGCGTCGTTCTCTTTGGTTTGTTCTCCAATTAACTCGTTGTCCGGTTCCTCCTTCTCTGTGTCACTCTTTTCGGACTCCTTGCGTCCGTTTTCTGAGCCTTGTGTTGCCGTGTCCTCTTTCCCGATGCTCTCACCATTGCCAATTTCCCCTTCTCCTATTGACTCGTCCTCCGAATCATCCTCAACGACCAGTTTGCGCTTCTTCTCCTGTGAAGTTTTCACAGCCGATACCTTGTTCACTGCGTTGGTATCATCTTCCTCATCATCACTGCTGTCCTCTTCCAAGACAGTGCGACGTCGCTTAGAGTTCCCAGCAGAGCTGATGGTTTCAGTAACTGAACTGGAAGGAGGCGGTGCATCTTCAAATTCCAGTTCTTCATTCTCATCATCATCGTCCTCATCATCCAAGCGTTGTGGTTTAGATCCTTTCAGCACATTGTTTTCACCATTCTCATCGCCCGAGTCCTCTCCTTCCTCAATCTGCTGTTGCAACTGATCCTTGAGGAGAAGCATTCGAAACTCTTCCGAAACATAGACATTGGAAACATCATCGCAATGACGCGCCATATTGCCAAATCCTCGACGACGCGACGTCGGTCCCAGCAACAAGGCTTCCATCCACAACAATGGATTGCGCTGTACCGCTTGACTAAAGTCGTGGACCAGATTGGTCGCCCAGGGCACCAAGTTGGACTGATCTTGTTTGGGAAGGGTTTCCGACTGGGACAAGATGCGCTCCAAAATAACAAAGAGGGAATATTGGTACAAAAGGGGTTGCAATGTCACGGTCGTGGATGGAAGCAACTTGGACCGAATGGCTTCATCCTCTTCTTCGTCTTCCTGTGGCGTTTGCAAGACTTGTTTCGCTACTCGATGTTTCAAAAAGGCCACGATACGGTGATTGGTCGTGACGCTGTTTTGTTCAAAGTGCTCCAACAATTCAATGTACATGCCAATCGAATGGGGACTGACCAGTCGTTTGCAAACATAGGCTTTGCAGTCAAAGTCCCGTGCGGCTTCGCAAATTTGTTGGACGGCCGCATCGTCCGTGGCCAGACGTTTGGTCCCCCCAAAGGCTGCCGTGGCATCGTCGAGCAATTTGAGTTGTCCATGGACCAATTCCACAAGATCAGCCACGTATTCGCGCGAGAGTTTGTCAGTTTCCCAATGCGACAATAAGCGCGGCAAACGGTCCAAGGGTTCGGAATTGTAGTACAATCGATCCAACAATCCGAGGGCAATGACTTGATCGGATTCGTCCTTGGAATGGAACAACCGTTGCAATAAGTGCAACAGTTCTACCCACACCGCCACGGGTGATCCCATTTTCTCGTACTGTTTGCGTTGCATGAAATCGTCCATGGACCGAAAGATGAGATCTAAGGTGAAAATATCCATGGTGGAAAGCAAGGAACCAATGCAGCTGGTAGGCTGGTCTTTCTGTGATGATGACGTGACTGCTTGTTGTGGTTGCAGTCTCCACCAATGCGCAACGAACCAAATGAATTCCATGAACAAAATATTGTCGTCTTCTCCATTGAGTCGAACAGAATCCCGACGAAATTCTCCCTTGAGGGATTTGGCCATGGGCGCGTATCCGTCCTGAAAAAAGCGTTGCAAGAATTGATGCAGGGCCACTTGGGCGCGTTGCGCACTGGGACCTTGACGTTGCATAAATGGAGGTTGACTGGACGAATGTCGAGAACTCCCTCCACTGGGCACAAAGGCCGATTTGCGTTGATGGCCTTGTTGCGACGACGCCGTGGATTGGGAAGTGGACGTTAAGGCTTGTTGCTCGGCCAAGAATTGGGTAGCACTCACGTATTTATGTTGAGTCGCTCCTTTGGACTTGTCGCCTCCTTTGTCGTTTTCTTTGCCTTGTGGACGGCGACTGCTGTTATTGGCACGGTTGAGTTGCAAGGTCCCACCAAAGTGGCTGTGACGCGTATGGGGTGTAACGGCGTAGCTCTTTCGTTCCCGTTGCATGCGCCCCAACAAGGACGACGACGAGGAGGACGAGATGGAAGCAGTGGAGGCCCCCGGACGTCCAACGGTAGTCACTGAGGATGGCCGTTGGCCCGTACGTGGAAGAGACACGGCCCGTGCGACAGCGGCAGGATGATAGGGTTTCCACAAGGCATGGAGCAATTCCAAAACGAGCAAGTTGTACGGAGCATTGTCGGGTTGTTCCAAATCTCCAGCCAAGACCAAAACAATGTCCAAGACCAATTCTTGATGCATGAGGGACACCAATTCATCGTGTACTTGCAAATACTGCTCCTGTGCTTTTCCGGTGAGAAAGAGTGGCTGAGCCTTGAGCAAATAGATAAACAAGTACAAGACAAGTTCCATGACGGCATGATCTTGTTCGGTTCGTCGCAGTGGCCGACCGAGAGGCTCAGCCAAGAGAGAGACAAAAATCTTGAAGAGCGAGGGCCCCTCTTGATTGTGTTGCAAATGCTGATGAGCTCGGCAAAATGCCTTTTTGTAGTCCATGAGCAAATTGGCTTGTTGAATGGCATTTTCCCGCAGCCATATCTGTTCCTGCAAAACCATTTGGTCATTTTGTTGCGAAATACTGCCGGCTGCAACACCACTCTTTTTGACTTTGGGATTAATCACCTGCTTTCCCAATCGCACCGTGTGTTCATGCAAGGGCTTGGTCAATATCACGAGAATCTTGCACAAGGTCAAGAGCAACGGTCGATCGTAGCGGCCACTGTACATGCAGAGAGGCAATAGTTTCTGGGGCAAGACATTCCATTGTCCCAGCAACAAAGAAATGGGGCGAATCATGTCATCGTCGCGACGCAAGGTGCGTTGCAAATCTTGCAACCAATTCAAACATTCGTGGACTGGCACAAACTCGTTCGTGTTTGGGTCCACCGTACCAATCACACCACAAACCAGCAACAATTCGTCCACAATCTTCTTGTCCACCTTGGCTCGACGATGGACCGTGGCCGTCGCATCGTTGGGAGGACGGTGCGGCTGGATTCGACTATTCTTCTTCTTGTTCTTGTTGTTGCGGTTGTTGCCCATTGGGTGTTGTGTGGCAGCCAACGACGAGGTGGCAACACTGGACGAGTTGGAAGGATTTATGGCAGTCGAAAGCATCCTTGAACTGGAAACTCGACGACAACCAAGTATTAAACTTGTAAAGACTGCCCTCAAGTGCACAACTGTTGTTTCTAAGGTTATTGGGTCCGTTCTCTTCTTCTTGTCTTCCTTTCTCTTCTTGTTGGAAGCAGATTGGTGCTGGTTGTATCTATGGACACCCAAAAAATGGCGCACACAAGTCGACCAGCGTGGCCTTGCGCGCCCAATGGTCCCTGATATTCGGCGCGAGAAACCGGCACGCGTGACAGTTTCATCCACATCTACCCCTCTTCCTTTGGGAACTTCCCTTTTTTTCCTCTCGTGTACTCCTCTACCTAGAGGGATTCCGAGTCCGAGGCATTGTCCCACACAGGGAAGGAACGCTATGGCAGAAGGCACTGGACTCGATAGGATCGATCAATCGATAGACTACAGGCAGTCGATTGACATAAAGCGTGGCAGTAGAGAATATTCTATTCTTGTATGATAATAATCATAGCCTGGCATACTACACGCGTTTCTTTCATCTTTTTACGAGGGCGTGCCGACCGGTGGGGGCGTGTCCGACAGCAAGAGAACAATAACAGTGATGTTGTCAGAGGATCCCAAATGGACGGCAAGTTCCGCTAACCGAGCCGCCGCTTCACGCGCAGGCCACTTTTTGACAAATAACAAATCGCGAGTGACCCGCACCGCATCATCCAGATCCATTACATCCCACAATCCGTCACAGGCAAACAAAAAGAATTCTTCCGACACTTGACTACTGGCACCTTCGCCGACCTTGAGTGTACGGAACTCGGGAATGTTACTAATGAGATCGCCCTGGAAGCACCGACTGTGATCTTCCGGGAAAGACAGGAACAGGGGAGAATCCCAGCTGGTCACCACGTTGTTGTTGGTGCTGCTGCTGCTGTTGTTGAAGGCGGCTTTAAAATCGCGGTCTCCTAGGGCTCGGCTAACGGCAAGCTCCCCGCACACTCGTGATATCTCGAGCACTCGTTGTGGCGCCGCAGCTCTGGGAGAACTCTCGTAACGGTCGGCGAAACAACGTTGCAGAATATCAAAGACATCCTTGTCTTGAAGATTAAGGCGGTGTAGTTGGGCAATCGGAATTTGCTTTTCATACGTGATCCATCCATTGGCCAAGTCGATTCGTCGCTGCTCGTCTTCTCGTGAAGGACTATGAGTTTCGCTCATTTCGATCCACAGACAATTGCGAGTAGTGCTTCCAGCGTCACTTTCTGGCAAGCGGCTCCATCCCTCTTGCTCTAATGAGTTCGATTCTGTTACGGTTTCAACAGAACGGCAGGCAACTGCCCGCGCATCGCCCAAGTTACCGACAACCAGGTGATTGTCCACCAACGCTGCAAGTAAGGCAGTCGTCCCGGATTCCCATTCTCGTCCTTCTTTCACGCAAAGCTTACAAAAGTCGTCATCCAGTTTCTCGAGAGCACGGCGCATAACATTCTCGACAAAGGAAGCTACGCTGGGGGCATCTTCTCCAGGGATGCCACGCAGGGACTCCTCCTCAAGGTAACTTGTCAGCCGCTCGGCAGAATATCGGGCAGCCTGGTCTCCCAAGTGACCGTCAAAAACACAAAAGAGACCAGGGGAATGATATTCGGTGTAGTTGTTCAAAAGTGACTGCTTGCCCTTGCCAAGCACTTCTATCAGGTCGCCGGCCACAAGATATGAATCTTCATTCGAGTCACGGATACCACATTCCGACACTGCACCAATGTCCCACGTCATTTTTGCCGATGCCTTGTGGCGGTAACCAAACGGGTCCGTCCGTACCTCCCGTTTTAGCTTTGAAGCTTTTCTAGGAATGAACATTGAATCCATGATTGAACCTGTAACCACTCTTGGATCGGCGCACCCTCCCAAATTCAAAAGCGATGGCTGGGTTGTGGAGCCACCGACGGGTTTCGTATTTCCAGCCGCAGACTGATTCATCGGTCTTGGGTTCGCCCCTGGAGATGGCTCACTTCTAGGCGGAGGGGCCGCTTTAGCCACCACTTTCCCGTTTTTTCGTAAATGTGGAGGTACGTAGGCACGAGAAGCCTTTGGTTGCTTGACACCGCTATCTTCCTGTTTCGTTTGTTGTTGCTGTTGTTGCCGCCGTTTATGAGGAGGAATGTACTTGCCTCCGCTGCTCCTCGGTTTGAGGAAAGGCATTGGTCGCTCAGTCTCGGGATAGATCGATGGAGGAGCCGCAAGTTCAGGCGTCAAGGAATCGTTTCGTTCCGAGTATGCTGGTTTGTCTGTTGCGGACGATTTCTCAGCATCTTCCAAAGATGCTGCGTCTTCCTCTTTCGTCGTTGCGGTCAAAGAAGGTGAGGTTTCGTGCTTAGACGAAGGTTTAACCGGCAAAATTAACTGTGACGGATTCAACGGTGATAAAAATGTCGGTGTTGTTGACTGAGACGACACAGAAACAGTAGCATCGGTTGACGACGAGGTGAGACGGTGTGGTATTGACTTATCCATAGGTAACCAGTTTAGACCATCATCCGACAGTTGTTTGATTCGACGGGGAGGCGTGATAACGGACTGACTGGTCGTAATGCTACGAGCGAGCGATGTTTCACCACGGCAATCGTTTTGTCGCCGTCTAAGAGAAAGGGCGCGTCCATGTCCATGTGACAGGGTGATATGGCGAGGACTTGGCATGGGAGCTCGAAAATTGGCTGGGAGCTCAAAAGGGGATCTAGCCGTTCGAATGAGATCCTCAACGAAGATAGCAATGGATCGATGGAACTGGAAGAGCCATTCTGCCATTTCATGTGTATTTCGTGCTTGCAAAATAAGCTTATCGACTGCGCTCTCGATGGAATATACAATTTCGTGTGAATCTGCTTCTTTCCCATCCCCATCAATATCGGAAGGAGGAGAGAGCAGCGCAAAACAATGTTGTCCGTACTCCGCTTCTGCACTACGTACAGCGCCGATTGACTGGACTTCGACTCGTTTTTCCCACAAATGGACTGGTTCATCCTCGTAAGTGTGGCTATTGTGTAAATTGGCAATAATCTTGCGGGGAACGGGAGACCGGGCAAGGCTGTCAATCGTCGGAGCGGACGGTGCTGTAGTGTTTGGTGGGGAGGTTCTTCCCATTGCCTTGTGAGTGGACGACGTGATACGTTCGGCTTTGGCTTGGGGTGATTCCCCATCCGCCTGGTTGCGATAGAAATACAATACTCCATCTTCCAGAATACAAAATTTGGAACGCCAAATGTGACCTTTCTCATCGTGGAAATCAAGTGGCTGTTCCTGGTGATGGCTTTCCAGCACTTCCGACTGGGCTCGCTGATAATGCGACGATCCGCTTTTGCCGTCAGCATTGTTTTCGTGGAAACTTTCGCCTAACGGGCGCCCTGTGTCCGGCATTTTTATTGGACTTGAACGATGTTTTCTTGGACTATTGGATGTTTCGCGGTGACGATGATGTAAAGTGGTCATCGATTCTTGACTTGATAACTGTGTGGCTACGGAGCCGTTCTTTACGAAGTATGTGGTTGTTGTTGATGGTGATAATGCTGCTTCTGATCTCTTAGTTTTTATGGAAGGAGGACACGATGAGGACGAAGAGAGAATTCCAAAAAAGTCAGAAGCAAGTTTCAAAAACCTCTCCCTTCTTTGTTGATTTTCACGAATGGGTTTGTCTTCTGCTTCGTCATTTTGAAAAGAGTTTTGGGGTGACAACAAATGGGGAGTCGCTCTGTGAGAGATTTCTCGTTGTAATCTGTACTGTTTATTGGTCTTCGAAGACATGATGAACGTTTCGGGTTTGGGGGGAGGAGCGGTTATGTATTTTTGAACGCTTCCACTAACAGAGACGTCGCGATAACGTGGCAAAACGGCAGGTGTCTTGTGCTGAGGTAAAAAGGACGATAACTGGTTCGTCGTTCCAAGCGGAGTTGTATCGTTCTCATCATCGTAGTCACCGATTGTTGTTCTCACATTCAAGGAAGGGTACTGAGTTGTAGTAGTTGCCGTGAGTGGAAGGACAGGTAGGGAAGGGCCAAGCAAGTTCTCGCTGTCTTCATCCCAATCGGCTTCAAACATATCGTGGTGATCATCTCCATTATCTTGTGTGTAAGCTTGTTGCATGTTAGAGTGATCGATATTCGCTACTTCTTCGTCAACATGTCTTCTTTCTGAAGATTCGTTGTTGTGGCTGTGGTCAGAGTGATTGACCCGCCCAGCGACAGGATGGTTACTACGTTTCAGGAGATAGCCTGCATAATAAATTTTCGACACCGTGTCACAACTCACTTGCCTATCAGAGCGAGAAATGAACCGAAATGATTAGTTGCGCCACCAATTTGACTTGAACCTGTGTTGTCGTTTCTCACCTTTGTAGATGGAGGAAGGAAGGGTATGCACCGAGCGACTGAGAAAGTTTTAGTTCATGTTTATCGGATTCTACCATCTCCTCCTGGGCTTGTCGAAAGAGACCCATGTGATTTACTTGAGGTCTTATGTGGTTGGTCCCATCTTGGCAATGGTTTGAGGCGGCTTTCATCATCATCGTGAAAAATGATCTACGTCAACGCGGGGAGATCTGGGTTGAAGTCGTACACCTTCTCCTCTTGTCGTGATTGGTGATGATTGGTCGCAAATGCGGTGGTTGTGGTTGTGGTTGTGGTTGCCATGGAAACTGGTACAGTGTGGGCCACAGTCTTTGTCGTTCTCATTTTGCTAGCAACGAGCCCCACTTGTCGCGCATCTCTGTGATGGATGGACGGACGGACGTGGCATGGACAGACATCAGACCCACACCCCCAAGTAGTTAGCTGAGGTAGCTCAATCAGGCGCTCCTCCTGGCCTTAGCCTACTCCTACTCCTTTACGCATAGTACTCCTACCTAGGCTGTCGATCCGTCAATCTGCGGTTGGTAGATGGGTGATTTGAGAAATGTTGGATGATTGGCAGCAGTGCAGAATTGGTCATTGTTCTCTCTGCAAGTTGCTGTTATGCTTTTTCTAACACACCGATGTAACAACTCCTCCGATTAACAAACGTGGCTGATTGGACTTCCGGTTTCCGACATGTCTTGTAGGTTGAAGGAAGCTCAAGAGTCTCTCTCTCTCTATTGTAGATCCTCTGGAGGGAATATTTCTAGGGCTGGAGAGGTGTAACAGGAGTAGATCATGAGTTTGGAACGATACATCACACAAGAAGCGAACAACGAGCGAATCCAAGCTGAGGCAGAGTACGAGCTATGTGAGATGTCCCTCTAGCTTATCACTCTCATCTCCTCCTTCTTCATGCTCCTCCTGTCGCATGGCCGCAGCGGATACTTGGGACTTGGGACTTTGAAAAATTAGAAATTATTCTTGGAAACCACGTCCTCTAGGAGCTAGGTTTCTAGTCGTGGCTTGGAGCTTGGAGTACGAGTAGGAGGTAGATGTAGTCCCTACGAGTACGAGTTACTCAGTACGAGTTACGATTAACAAGGGCGAGTACGAGGTACGAGTACCGCACCGTACCCCTCAGGTCAAGAAGGGACCGACGGACGAACGACGAAGATGAATGACGTGTCCCTCAACGAGATTGCACCTCCACGTCAGGATTGGTTGGGTGAAGTTGGAAGATACTTCCCCAACCAAATACAAAACGAACAAGAAGTTCATAAGTTGACGAAAGGAAGCAACTGCAGTGAATACACGGATCTGATCACCCAGTGTTTTGTTGTGGTTTTTTCTTTTGGCTTCTTTTTCCTCCCTGTCGACCGTGCCAACCACTCTTACGTCTTGTGTTCTTCTTTTTCACCATGAAGTTTGATTGGGTAGGGTCTTCGGAATCCTCGCCCTCTGTTGGGGTCGTCAGGTGAGTCTATTAGTGTTGCGATCGGGGGGGGGGGGGTGCCCTACGTTCGGGACCTCTCTACGGTATCCTTCGGATGGATGAATCCGAGTTTGTGGGCTTATGTCGGGGCGTAATTGGGTCGGGGCAGCGAATCTGTCTCCGTCAGGATTGTACCATTGCCTCCCATACTTCCAAGAAGATGGCCTGGATGGCGTTAGCAGGGGAGGAATCCCATTGCATGTTTATTCGAGGCGCGAGCGGGAACGAAGCTGATTCTTCAAGCACCATATTCTCCTCTCCGGTTCTGCCTGGTTCCTACATTCAAGATGCGGAATGGTCCGAACTCAAAACATCCCCAAGAAGTCTTGAAAGTTGGCAGGCCACATTCTCGGCACTTTGTGATACATTCATGTCTTCAGGACAGGATGCAATCGATGGACGAACGGTAGCTGATCTGCTTGAGACCACTAAATCTGAAATCAAGTTTGTGTTTACTCCGGCTCGAAAGAAGGTCAAGCTGCCTCCAATTCAGGACGACGAGATGGATGTTGATCGCAAGTTGTCCCCTTCGTCGTTGATGGGATCGTCCGTGTCCACTTCCTCTTTATCATTCCTAAAGGTTCCACATGAACTTGGGACGCAGCCTACATCTGCGTTTAAGAACCTCACCCAAGGTGCTTGGAAGGACTTGCTTTCGAACGTGGCCGTACTGAAGGGAGCTGTCGAGGAAGAGCAATCAAAGCGTCGTGGAGTCCATTCTCGCGTTGATGAACAGTTGGACGAGATACACGTGAAGTTATCAGTCCTTCACGAGCTGTTAGGTGAGAGACCGGCTGCTTTTGGTACATTGTCGGCGTTTGGTCTGCTGGGTCAGTTGTCAGAGACGGTGGAGTCCATGAGTCAGACTGTTTTGGATATCAAACAGAAGGAATCGTCGGCGAGCGTCCATCCAGAGGTCCACCAACGACTCTTGGTTTTGGAAGATCATGTTGACAATTTTTCGAGCGAAGTGGACAAGCTTTGCCGGAAGCAAATTGAACAGTTTTTTACGAGTGGAGATTTTCGTAACCACTTCATCGATCCAACCATGAAACTGCTCTCGAGATCATCGTTAACAACAATGGATCCTGGTGGCAAATGGGATGGAGAGTTGTCGGATTTGAAGACCGGATTTGAAGACGCGGGTAGCCACCCTCGAAAATGTGGGACCTACAGGGACTCCGACTGCACCAACGATGGGTCAGACTCCCATGTTCGCCTGGGGAGCAGGTGCTGGTCGACCAGTGGTTGCTCCCCCGCCGACAGCAATCCACAGTGGATCTGGACCTGTTCCGTCTGTTGCTTTGGTCGCGCTGCAAGAAGAATTGAAGCAGCTAAAAGCAGACGTGAAGGACCTACAAGATCAGGCCAAATCAGATTCTATAATCGTCGGTTCTATTGTTTTCTCGTCGCGGAAATTTTGTGACTCATGGTTGTTGCTGCATGGTGCAGATGGGGACCCACACGTCTTCGTAGATGCTGTCTCCCTTCTCTCTTTGGCGACATCGGACGCTAGTCTTGACGAAGGACACGCCGCTAACCAACGAGCGACGACGGCTAAGGTTAAGGACAAAACACCTTACCATACAGCCTTCATTGCTTCTTTTAACTTGGAAGTCCCGCCTATACTGGGCAAGGGCAGCGATTCGTCGCTCACAACGAATTCGCGAGCCTTAGCTGGAGTACCCAAGTTTGTGGACTTCCACCCTCCTTCGGGTCGGGAAGGAATCCACCAGCGAATCTTGGACTACGTGAAGGATGGCCGTAAGACCATCGAACAGGCCATCGGAGAACTGTTTGCGTTTGGTTCCGAACCGTCCAGCGTGGCTAAAGAACTTTTGTTGTTGAGCAAAACGTTCTGGGACGACCTATGCCACTGGATGGTTCGGTACCACAGAGAAATAAAAGAAGAAAGTGATGCGAGTGAGAATGAAGTGTGGGTGCTAATATCGCACTGCGTTAGAGCAGTCTTTAAAAGTCTACGTGATGCGCGGGCCCCTGGTCGAGCTACGAATACGGCGGGCGGTATGCTTTGGGGCACTCTACGAGCCCACGAGGTGATGCGCGAATACAGGGCTCATGAGTTCAGTGGGTATCCCAAGATTGCCCTCATACTGCATGAGCACCTAATTCGATTCTCCACCCCTCGATCGAAGTTTGATTCTCTTCAGCTCGAATTTTCGGAACGGTTGGAGAAGGTCCAACGTTCCATAAACCAGGTAGTTGCTTCGACGAATAAGAAAAGTGGGGGAGGGAACAACAAGGCGGCAATAGGAGCGGACGCGAAAAACAAAGGAAACTGACAAGCGATGCTTCTCATCGCCACCACGACCGTTTCGGGAAGAAAGCGAAAGGAAAGAGAACAGTCGCTTGCATCAGAATCACCCACATCGATGGCGACTCCTCTCAGCGAGAAAGATAGCGAAGATAAGGTAGCTATAGCCAATTCTTCTTCAACGATCTGCGATGCTGGAGTTTTGGAGAAAAGGCAAGGAGTGCTCAAGGCATGTGCAGGAGAACACAAAATTGGAATAGTTTGTCGCTCTACCCCTTTCTGGTTTTGGGCTGTGACGACCTTGGGACAGGTAATATGGATTGACCGGATAGAGGAATCCGACGCCACGATCTGCGAGACGGCCTCGGAACAATGGTCCTCATTGCTTGTACCGAAGAAGCCTCAAATGATTGGGTCCAAGCGGAGCTCCAATGGAAAGATGAAACCGGTTTGGCAAAACAAAACGACACATCGTCAAGAAGATGAGAAGCACTGGAACAAGGCTGATATTGTGTTCTTCGACGACGTTTCTCCCGGCCCACACCATCCTGTTTGGTTAGTTCAAGATGGACCAAAGTTCGTCATCTGGTGGAAAAGCAGAGCGTCTGCTGGACCTCCTTCTTCACTTGACTATTGGAAGACGGCCAAGCTGAGACTGGACCACGGCATCTTGGGAGGCGTCACCACCAATGTGGATTGGATGTTCATATCGACGAGGATGTGCCCGAAAGAAAGCACGAGTCGATCGTTTGAAGAATGGTGGGAAGGATCCATCGAGCCAGGACTGTCGTCAACAACAGTCCGGGGCATTGTTGATCCCACGCTGCATGGACGTCCAAAGTCAAAAATTGTTGGATCCGCCGAATTGTTGGATCGAAAACTAAATTGGAAGGTGGATCGTTGGCAGGAACATATACTGCCTAGCGTCTTTTCTCCCACGGGCTTTGTATCACGCAAGTTGGGGATACGGGAGTTGGCTTTGGGTCTTGACTTCCCCGCGGTGTTGAGTAAACGAGCAACCGACTCCGAACTGGAACGCTGGATTGCTAAGATCGGTCCACCATTCAAAACACGGATTCAGGTGGCACATTTGTTGTGAAGATATTCTGAAGGTGTTACTTCAAAAGTGCTTTCTCCAGAAAGCAACTCAGAGTCGGACTCGAAAAGATCGACGACGGACCACTATGGAATGAAGGAGGACGACGGCGAAGTAGTTTCTCCTGACGACATAGATCCATCGTTGATTGTTGTTTCCAATCTTGAAGAAAGGGAAGAGGACCGAAATCTAAAGGCAACCAAGTCGGACGACGCCTCAATTCCGTATCACCTGTGGAACGATCGCATACTGAGCCACTATTCCTTTGAGACAGCTACAGAAGTGAAAGAAGCGATCGATGCGTTGGACACAATTCGCAGAGGAGCACTCCGCTACTGAAAGCGAGAAGTCGCACAAGACTTTTGGACTTGGTGGCGTTTGCACTGCAAAAAGATGGACGACAGGGAAAGAAAGGCATCGATTGAATCAGGGTTGAGTGCTCTGCGACATTCTGCACTCGCTTCATGGTGGGACTGGGATCAGGGATCGTCACCCTTTTTCTGGAGAATGCCGGATCTTACCTGGATGACCGAAATGCGCGACGGAGTGAAGCCAATGTGGACAGGACCTCCGCCTAGATACTGAATTCCCCAGCGACCAAACCCAGACCCCATCAGTCTGAATTTAGAAAAGAAGAAGATTGGGAAAGTGAGGCAGAGAGGATACATCGCACCACGTCCAGGTATCCTGTCGCTCACAAGCTTCTTTTCAGTCCCTAAGGGGACGGATGATATACGAATGGTGTACGACGGCACCAAAAGTGGCTTGAACCACGCGTTGCACGCTCCTTGGTTCGGACTAGCAACGGTCGACACCATGTTAAGGACGGTAGAAGCGTGTACCTGGTCAGCCGACAACGATTTCGGGGAGATGTTCCTAAATTTTTGGATACACCCCAAAAGCCGCAAGTACACTGGCGTCAACCTTACCACCCTGTTTCCAGAAGAGATGGAAGACGAGAGCGGTACCAAAGGAAAGCGAAAGTGGGAAACTTGGGTGCGATGTGCTATGGGGGTAACCGTTTCCCCATATCAAACAACCCAATGTTCACAAAGAGTCAAGCGAATTGTTTTTGGGTGTCGAACAGACCCAGACAACATTTTCCGATGGACCGAAGTTCGGCTGAATCTTCCTGGGAACAACGATTATGACCCATCCAAGCCATGGATTTGCAAACTCAGAGAGGATGGACGAATTGCAATTGATGTCCGCACGTATGTGGACGACCTCAGAGAAACCGCACCAACTCAAGAAGAGGCCTGGTTAGCCGCAAGCACCATGGCCAAAGGCTCCGCACATTTTGGACTCCAAGACGCGGCTAGGAAACGGAGACCGCCAAGTCGGTCACCAGGAGCGTGGGCAGGTGCTGTCGTAGAAACCACAGACGATGCGATATACAAGACAGTCTCCCAAGAGCGATGGGATAAGACACGCAACCACATAGCGTTGTTGAGAGAATGGTCGAAATCAGAAAAGGAGATCGACCGAAAAGAGTTAGAGAAGACAAGAGGGTTCCTGGTCTACGTGTCCTTGACTTACCAAAGTCTCGTACCGTACTTGAAGGGAGTTCATCTTACCCTTGAATCGTGGAGACCCGACAGAGATGAGGAAGGCTGGAGGTTGAAATCGAAGGAACGGAACGAGCTTTTGAATGACGCTGAGGTTAGGAAAATCGTCCAAGGACCGGCGCCAAAGACTGTAAGGAAGGCTCGTCGTTTTGATGACAACGTCAGGGCAATGTCCGATTTAACAGCCTCTGAACAACCTCCAAAGCTCTTGGCCAGACCAAAGAAGGGAGCAAGCGTAGTAATCATATTCGGGGATGCCTCGGGCGAAGGATTCGGCTCATCCCTTTGGGTGTACGGCTCGGAAGATGTTGAAACTGAACATGGGTTATGGACCCGGGAACATGGCGCTCGGTCGTCCAATTTCAGAGAACTTTATAACTTGATTCTGCGACTAGAGTCATAGGTTGCATGTGGCAGATTGAAACAAGGGACGGAAGTATTCATGTTCACGGACAACTCGACAGCCGAGGCCGCGTTCTATCGAGGAACCTCCTCAACAAGACTGCTGTTTGAACTGGTTCTAAGAGCAAGAAAGTTAGAGATGAACGGTAACATTTTCATGCGAGTGGTCTGGGTGGCGGGTACTCGGATGATATCTCAAGGCACAGATGGACTGTCCAGAGGTGACTTAATGACAGGAGTCATGTCGGGAAATTCAATGCTGTTTTACGTACCTTTGAACAAGTCGTGTGAAGAGAGACAGCCTGGTGTGGTCGATTGGCTTATTAGAACGTCAGGAACGGGATTTTGGAATCTTCTGGACCCACAAGATTGGTATGACAAGGGTTTCGAGCGCGGAAGATTCGTCTGGGCGCCACCGCCCGCAATAGCCAACGTCGCAGTAGACTTACTTTGCGATTTGAACCACATACGCCCCGACAATGCCCACAATTTCGTTTGTCCAGCGCTCATGAGCAATCGCTGGCGCAAGAAACTGGGAAAGGTTGCAGACTTTGTCTTCACCATTCCGGTTGATTGTGACATCTGGAGCAAAGAGCAACATGAACCTCTAATAGCTGCGTTTGTTTGCCCTCATTTATCTTCCAGGCCATGGCAATTCTCCAAAGCAAACAGAGTATTGGATGAGACAAGAACTGCCCTGTCTGAAATGTGGGCATCCGGTCCACCCACTGATGGGCGTTGTTTGCGCAAATTATGGACGTACCAGGGGTACGAGTAAATTGTGCACAAGCGTTTGGCACGCCGGTTGTTATCGCCAAGATGAGCGAGACAGATTTCCCATCTTGGAGGCCGGCGATTTGGACGATGCATTGTAGGATACAGAGGGACATGGCGAATTGGAAGATGATGAAAATCGCTTCAAAGAAGCGAGAGATGGAGACCATCTCATGTGCCCCTTTCAGTGCGACTCATGCACTTTTTATAACTTAAAGGGACGATATGCCAGAGAAGACTCGGAGCAAGACATGTTGTTAGCGGTGTGCATCCGTCGAGCGATTTTAGATTCCTTTTGGTCGAGAGAAAGATCAACCGTAGAGAAGAACACAAGAGAAATGAAGAATTTGCGAAACTTGGGCAAGTCAATTGGGCTTGATGAGCCATTGCCCGAGCGTGGCCCATTTCCAATCGGCGACACCCAGGGGGTTGGGATCGCCAGTTTGATGCTCATGAAAACCTTGAGTGTTGGAAGAAACGCAAAACACATACAATACGAGACGGCAAGAAAAGTAAGGTCAGTGGTGTCCTACTTTGCTCATACGTTGCCAGGATACACTGGATTGTCGACCATGGGAGGAAGCGACCGATCATCAATGATGTTTACTGCCAGCCCCACGAACTGCCTGTGGTTCAAAAGATTTATGGCTGGGTGTCACCGACGAATGGGTGACGTATGGATTCCAGACCGAGCAGTTACGTTAGACGAAGTTCACTGTGGATTGGAAATCCTGGAGGGGGGATGGAAGAAATCACCACAAGGACAACGACGACTGGAGCTAGCACTTACCGGTGCATTGGTGGTAATTGGATTCTGTGCGGCATTAAGAGGCGAAGAAATACCGCAGGTTGATGTTGGATTGCTGCGAAAATACTGGATGGAGGGCATTAACTACACACCTGCTCCGCACATCCCTCTGGCACTCGCGGGCCATTTCAAGCAGACGCACGGCACCTTTCGCCTTTACATCCAACCGCTGGCCATCAAGACAGGATCTGGAATAGAAACACGGGTATGGATCGGACGTGCTATCAAAGAGTTGGAACTGAGGAAAGTAACCTCAGGACCCATGTTTCGTCGAACGGACAAGACAGGAAAAACCAGACGAGCGCTAGTGGGAGACCTGGATCACCTGTTCCATAGTCTATGGAAGCGCATTCAACATCGAAGACCAGACTTGATGGCGGACAATATCAAAGTCGATGAGGTGTACAGCGCGAGGCGATCTTTCAGACGGGGAGCCACCACAACTGCACAAAACCGAAAGATCAAGACCGAGGTAATTCAAATGAACAATAGACGGCGGAAACACATTCGGAGCCGAGGAGTCTTGCCCGGAATGACAATGCTGGAGAGATACTCCGACGCGAAGACTGCAGTGGAAGCCTTGATTCAATTCTCAGCCGGAATGTAAGAATGGAGAAACAAGAGAGGAGTAAGAGCAAGGACAACAAGAAGCGGCGAAGCAGAGAAGACGAAGACAAGAAAGAGAAATTACTTGCATGACCGAAATGGGGGAATTGGCTCAGCTCAACTCTTTGGAGTTGGCCTAGCTCGCTTGTCGTTGCCAGCTTGCCTGATGATAATCATGTATGAAATCCTCCAAACGTTGACCAGGGCTTGGCAGCTCATGGAATATACGGCAGAGCACTTGTGAAGATATTTCGAGGTGTCTCTGGCTCCGTACTGGGGTTTGGATTGGGATGGATTCTTGGTTGGATTCACACTCGCGCGTAACGGACAGACCATGCCAGGATCCGAGTCCTGACATGACTGGAGCGAATCACGATTCTCGCCCACCTTGGGAAAGGAGGGTGGAGGGCATAGCCCCCCCAGAGTATTGGTATGCATAGTAATATATGTGTTATATCTATTTGGATGTGAGTTTGCACACGAGAGCGTTGAGGAAGCACGACCGTTGGATGAGAAGCGAGGAACTAGTACCGCACCGTACTCAGGTCAAGAAGGGACCGACGGACGAACGACGAAGATGAATGACGTGTCCCTCAACGAGATTGCACCTCCACGTCAGGATTGGTTGGGTGAAGTTGGAAGATACTTCCCCAACCAAATACAAAACGAACAAGAAGTTCATAAGTTGACGAAAGGAAGCAACTGCAGTGAATACACGGATCTGATCACCCAGTGTTTTGTTGTGGTTTTTTCTTCGTGGCTTGGAGCTTGGAGTACGAGTAGGAGGTAGGAGTAGTCCCTACGAGTACGAGTTACTCAGTACGAGTTACAATTTACAAGGGCGAGTACGAGGTACGAGTACCGAGTAGGAGTACGAGTATTGAAGATCTTGACCTCAAGCAGATGGACAGGACAGACTTCAGACTAAGACAGATTTCACATCATCTGTTCCTTGAATTAAAAATTGACCGGTCTTCAACTGAGCGTAGTCCACGAGTATTGCCCACCTCCTTCTCTCTCATCAGATCAAGATCGTGCTGCGTGCTGACAGCTGACAAATGCGAACCGGAAGATTTTCTGAAAGCACGATGCTCACATTATCTCGCTTCTCTGACGGGAGTTATGGCTTTTTGGTATCTTTTATTCCTTGTCCTTGTGCACAGCTTCAGATCCCGAGACTCTCATATCTCTGCCTTTGTGCTCTGGTCATACTCTACAAGTAAGACCTCTCACCTTACGAATACTGGTTCTATTTCCAAACCCTCTACTTCTATTGCCATGTCGGTGCAGGTTCTTAATGGTGTCGATGTTGATAAACTCGTTTCGACGGTTGGAGCAATTGCCTCAGACAAGGATGTGGGGCAGTTTGAATTCTGGTCCATGACCGAATGGAAACAAGGTGCCGTGATTGAAACAACTTTCACTGGACACAAGCAATCCGGCGTTGACAGTACTCGCGAAAAGGCCCATACCTGGGGTGGTGATGAACCCCCTGGCTTGCTTGGAACGGGATTGTATCAAGGACCTACCGATTCGTTGTTGCATGCGATGTCGCATTGCATTACAGTCACCACAGCCTATCACGGAGCCGCCCGTGGCATCAAGATCGACAAGATGACAGTCAAAGCGACTGGGAGTTTGGACTTACAAGGATTTTTGGGTCTCAATCCCACCAAACGCCCTGGATTTCGTGAGATTCATCTTCAAATGATGATTGATTCTCCTGCCTCGTCTCAAGAAGTGTATGACTTCTTTCGATTTGCGCAAGGTCACTCTCCCATTTGTACCACAGTTCGCAGTCTTGTCCCCATTGAGTTTGACTTTGATGTCGATGTTGTCGATGAGAAAGATGCCTACACCGAGGATGACGAGACTCGTCATGGCGTAAGCCATAAAGGTGTTTGCGACACCGTTCAAGGCGTCAAGGAAAATCCCGACTTGGGAACTGCGCGTTTCTTCACTGAAACGGAATGGAAGGGCGGTGCTCAAGTGGAAACAACGTTCTCCAAGTTTGAGCATCCTAAAGGGATTATTCAAGCTCGCGATGAACCTCTCGTGTTGGCTGGCGACGAGCCCACAGTTCTGCTGGGGAAGGACATTGGTCCTGGTCCTACTGAGACGGTGTTGCATGGGGTTGGAAATTGTATTTCTGTTGGAGCTTCGTACTTTGCCGCTGCTCAGAACATTAAGCTTCACGAGTTTTCGTTGGAATTTGATGGTGACGTGAACTTGCAAGGCTTTGCAGATGTCAATGACTTTGTCACTCCAGGATATTCGGCCATTCGTGCAAAACTCAGGGCCCGAGCCTCAGGATGTACGAAGGAAGAGCTCCTGGCTTTTATGCAGACGTTGCCGGACCGTAGTCCAATTTGTGATTCGGTTGGCAAGCCCGTCCACACGACCTTTGGACTGACTCACAACGGAAAGGAGATTTCTGGCTTGGACGGGAACTAGGGTTGACCAGCATTAATCCAACCAGGAAGCCAGATGATGAAGAATGTACGCTGGGAACCAAAGCAGGCATATCAATGAAAAACTGCCAGTATAAAGACTAATGCCAAGATAATAATGAGTATCAACGAGAAGATTTAACGTTACTCCCCCCCACCCCCACCCCCACCCCACACACACACACACACACAGACTCTTACTACGAGTATTGTAGAAATATAGTAGTGTACTCGACATTCATTGCGGACGGCGGACGCTCCTTTTCTTAGGTAGCTTCCTTCGATCTACTGACAAGCCACCGACGGTAAGTTTTCCACGCAAAACTCTATATCTGACATCTGACTGACCGTTGTTGTGACGTTCAGTAACGAAAAAGCGACGGGCGTATCTCCACGACTCACGAGATGATGCAAAGGCGCTCGCGATTCGTTCGACTATCTTGAACGACAGAAGACGAAAGAAAGTTACCACTGAGGAACATCTTAAATTGATTCACCATGTTAGGAGGCGGATTCAGCTCGACAAAGCTTAAGACCCGTAAGTGTGAATATGGACCATTATTGTCGTCCGTTTCGGAATCAATCCAAGGGTCTTGTCTTTTTCTCATCTCCGTTTCTCCATCGACTGCTCCCAATAATTTTAGAGCTGAAGATGGCCGTAAGTCGGATCCAGATTGCGTCAAATAAGAAAACAGCTCTGTTGAAGCAGAGCATGCGCGAGGTTGCTGTCTTGTTGGCAGAAGAGCCACCGAAGGAAGAAATGGCAGGCATCAAAGCCGAGGCGTTAATTCGTGACGACCATTTGCTGGAAGCGTTGGAAATTATACAGTTGGAATGTGAAATGTTGCACGAACGAATCAAACTTATCGACTTTACCAAAACATGCCCACCAGACTTGGTTTCAGTGGTCTCAACTGTCATCTGGGCGTCTCATCGCGTTGACATTCCTGAGTTGCAACTTGTTCGAAAGCAGTTTCGTGCCAAATATGGCAAAAAGTTTGAAGAGAATGCCCTTGCGAATAGAGACAACGTATTGAACGATCGCGTGGTTGCAAAACTGTCGGTTCAACCTCCTGCAGCATACTTGGTACAGTGCTACCTGGAACGCATATGTGATCAGTTTGAAGTCGAATGGAAGCCCAAGGTCAGGTTGAGCGCCTCACAATTGGTCGAACCAATGGTGGCACCTTCTGGCTATTCGGTTGGTGCTGGACAAGGAACAGGTACGTGTGCATGGTAAGGCGAATCTTTAGAGGCGAAAGGCAACTTGCTTATCGGGTTTGTTGTCTCTCCAGGGCTCGGAGGTTCCAAGATTGTAGAGTCAGTTGAAAACGAAGCCCCGGCGGCGAATGTCGCAAAACCGCTTGGTCCTCCGCCAACAGCGCCGCCCGTGGTAACAGCAAAGCCCTATGTTCCCACAGCTTCCTCGAAAGAAGATTATGAGGAGGTTGACATTTTTGTCCCTCCCACAGCTCCATCGTTCGATCCCAACCAACCCAACAACCTTACGGACGGAAAAGACAACAATGATGACAATGCTCCATCTTCACGAGGAGGGGGGTCGTCCACCGGTCAGGGAAGTACGACATCGGCTTCCTACGAAGATCTGGCCGCGCGGTTTAACAACCTAAAGAACATTTAAGATTTTGTTGTTTCGGTGACTCGCGAGACCGGCACGTGAGCTTGGAAGTATGTTTGTTTCGTTTCCTCCTGGATACAGTGTGCGCGCATTCCGCGAAAGAGAGGTGTTCTTTTCGGTCATCTTGTGCGGAGGTGGGGAAATATAGTTGGAGAGACGGCTCTCTTCTCGCGTCTTTTTCGTTCCTCTAGGCTCTCCTACGAGTATGGACGTATGGTCGATATATTGCAGGAGTATGTCTGTGTACCTGATGGCGATCTTTATTCCAAAGTATCAAAGCGATCGTTTTGTGGGCCATACCAATCCCAACACAAGTTACTACTCCTAGGAGCAGGAGGAGTAGTTAGAGAGCACTCGATTGAGATGTTGAGCACGTAGATAGACTCGTGACTAACGGGTCGTTGCCAGCCGCGAGAAGAAAGGTCTTGCGCGGTAGATGCCCATTCGTCCTATCGTGGACAAGACAAGGACGAAAGATTATGACGACAATGATGATGCATTGAATTGAATGGGTGAGGCGTTTCAAGAGCAGGAGGGTAACAAGAAAACAACATCTGAGATTTGTGAGCTTGGTCCGCCGTATTGGATTTAGATAGTGTCCAGTCATATCTTTTTCATTGGATCTCTTGTTGCTTCTTATTCCTCGGGAAGGCTCCTCGGCTCCTCGGCTGCCGTCATGTCCCGTTTCTTTTCTACCAAAGATGGCGCACCGGGATATATTGGTCCGAAGCGACTGCTCTACGAACGAAAACCCGTTACGGATTTGTGGAACAAATTAACTTTGGTTGCGAGGCAGCAATGGAAATGGAAGAATGTAGGCAACAAACATGATGACGCATTCTTGCAAGCTAAAACAAGACTTTTGCAGGTCTATGGACCTCCTGGTTCCGGAAAGACTTGTGCGACGTTTGGTTGGGCACGATCGGTTTGTGAGAAGTGCAGTGGCACCCGAGCCCTGTGGATTTCCTGCGCCGCTGAGGCGGTGAAATGTTGGTCAATCGAGCGAGAACAAGGCACAGGCACGGTGGTGGTCCGGGAGCAACCCACCCCACAAAATGCCAACGAAGCTGGGGATGCCATGATTGTAGTATTCGATGGCGTTCGCCCGGAAACGCTCAATCGATGGAGAGGCTTGATGAACGAGATTGCAAGGTTGGGGATTGCAGTGATTGCTGTGTCTTCTGAGGGAGTTTTGTTCCATGAAGGGGACTCTCAGGACATATATAAACTGCAACATTTTGTACCTTCGTGGACACTGGAAGAGGCTTTGGCAGCTTCGAATTCGAATGTTTTCTGGCAGACATGCTACAGAAACTTCTCAAATGCAATGCCGAACGATGATGCGACGCAGAGAAATGCAAAGGTACAAGAAAAATTTCGGATTGCTGGAAATTCGGCCCGCTTCTTGTTTGACAGTCCGGAAAGCCTTGTAGAGGAAGAAATAAAAGCGAAGGCAAGGTCGTTGAACGGCATTGATACCTTAGAACAAGCAGTCAGAAACTCTCGAAGCCGTGGAGCTGTCAACACATTGATTGCACGTTTGCAAGAAAACAAGAACGGGCTTACACCAGAACAAAGAGCCATTTTTCCTAGGGATGCTGATTGATTGGCAGTTGCAGAGGTTTTTGATGATCTCAATTTCCGCCAGGAAGAGAGAGACAAAGAGAATTCTGCACCCCAGCTCGTTAGCGAATATGCATCCAGTGAAGTACTCAAGAGTATTCCATCAACCATCGCAAGGTGGCGATCGATTGCCCGAGCTCTTTCGAATAGAGTTATCGAAGGATACGCTTTTGAGGAACAACTGAAAAAAGCCTTAAGGAGGCCTTTCTCAGCTCTCAACACCATCTGGTTGTACTGGATGTTGAGGATAGCAGAGCAACCGGTGAATATAGAGGACCAAGGTGCGACTGGCCATTCGCAAGATATAGGCCATTCGCAAGATGCGGAATCATGGACATTGGTTTGTAGACGTGGCAAAAGCAACGAAAGAACGAACAAGGGAGCCAACGCTCATTCAATGGAGAATACGTAGTTCGATAAGCCTATAAAGAGTTGCTTTTACGGCACGGCTTGTTAGAAGTTTCAACATATTCTCCATTGAAATCATTACACTAAGTACCTCCGTTGTTGACGTGAAGTACTCTTATGAGTAAAGAGGGCACGAGTGACCGCGTACAATCTTTATTATCGGAACTGGCCCAACTCACTATCGAACAAGAGGATCTCTTACACGAAGCGGAACAGCGCTACCAACAACGCTTTCGCACCAAGGAGGCGCAGCATCGCGAGGCCATCGCTGCACTGGAGCGACAACGAGAAATCGAAAGAGACAACGATTACGAGGAAACGGAGATTCGGAAACAGCTGATCTTCGAGGAGATACAGGAAAAGCGACACACGTTGCTAGACAAAATCAAGCGGGCTGAGCGAGGCCCATCAACCTGCGCGACTACATACCCAGAGCACTCCGCTGAAGCGTATCTTGTGGAACCGAACCAAGAAAACCCGAACCAAGAAAACAATTCGGAAGATAATCAAGAACGTCGCGCATCTACAGTCGCTCTCGTTGACCTGAGCCGAGAAACACCGGACGGTGAAATCGAAACAGAAACAATCATCCCCGCTATTCCACCACAAAGAGGCGTACTCCCACGGTGGATTCCAATTGGAACTCGCGTTTGGGTATTGAATACTCTCAAGTTGAAGGAAACAGTGGGACGAACACATCTCCAAGGCACAGTGTCGCGCCACGGCACATTATATCACTTTATCAAGATTTGGAATCCCATCACCAAAGATACAGAAGAACACCGCCGCCATCGTGACAGCATTGCGATTGTTTAAACGAGATGTCTCAACAAGACAACGCAAATCGTCCAGACACGGTTGAGTCTAGCTCCCGGTCGAGTGGACAACGTCAAGGCAGAGGTGGACGTGGAAGAGGACGAGGATGGCAGAATCAGGCTCAACAATCCAACTCGCCTAGATTTCAAGGCCAAGAACCATCGCTTAAAGAATGCATATTCGACTACAGTGAGGATCCGCAATCGAAGCGCTATCTACAAAACGTCGAGTTATTGATCGGCTACGTCGGTAGTAATTTTGATCGACACAATCAAGAGTTCCAACAAGCACTCGAAGCATTGGAACTACCCGACCCAGAAGAAGCAACAAAACCAAAAGACCCCACAGATATGATCCAAGTGGAAGAGTGGAAGATGGCGTACAAAGCACGCCAAGATCAAATGGTCCTTTACAAAAACTTTCGGGCAGCTCTATACAGCTTGATTATGGGACAGTGTACTCCGCTACTCAAGGATAAGCTACAGGCCCACGAGACCTTTGGAGAGATCAAGAAGATGCGTGACGGTGTGGATCTCTTGAAACTTATCAAGCAAATCACATTCACCTTTGATTCCGGACGCATATTCACTCTTGTCGCCCGAGATAAGCTCAAGGAAGATTTCTATAGTCTGAGGCGACGAAATAATCAAAGCCTCCATTCCTATTACGAGGTATTCCGAGCCAAAGTCAAGGTCATGAATGAAGCCGGGATTGTCCTGTACGATAAGGACATGTTGGAACGAGTGGCGAAGGAAAAGAAACACACAACACCTTCTTCCGACGACCACGAGGACGCCCAAAATGGTTGTATTGCCATTCGATTCATCCGATCTTGTGGCAACAAGGAGTACGAAGCACATTTGCAAAATATGTTCTTGGATGGACAGAATGTATACCCCAAGACGCTTGCCAATGCTCGTGCGATCCTGGACAATCGAATGACAGGAAAACCAAAGAACAATCCTGGTCAGAGCAACGGTCAGCCCGACAACGCCACCGGTGTGGCGTATGTAACAAGTGGAGAGACGAGTTTGCCCGATTCCACCATGACAGGCCACTCCAATGCGACAACTGCAACAGGAGCACATGCAAGTGGCTCCCAAGCCTCGACAACACAGAGTCGCTCAAATCGAACCAACTCACAAGCCGAGGGTAACAATGAATCCAATCGAGGTGTGCTAACCTCATCAAACAGGGGCTCAACCGTCAACTGCGACTCACCTAATTATGCTTTCTCTTCCTCTACCATGCAGGCTAGCATTCCCCCTCAATGACTGTTACTGGACAATCAGTCCACCGTTGACATCATCAAAGATCCATCCTTATTAAAAAATATTCACTCGTCTGAGACTCCCATCGTCATTCAGAGTCATGCCGGACAGAGGACTCTTCAGTTGCGAGGACTCCTGCCTGGATATGGCATCGTATGGCATGATCCTGAGGGTCCAGCCAACATCATCTCCCTAAACAACGCACACACAAGATTTCACATCAAATATGACAGCGACCGTGGAAATTCATTTGCCTTACATGACCGAGCCACTGGTAGGCTAAAACACAAGTTCAATCCAAGCCCAGAAGGTTTATTCTACCTGGATACATCGACGTTACAGAGTAGCTTCGTAACAACTGTTAGCGAAAACGAAGATTCTTACTCCCCGGAAGAAATTCGTAGAGCCAAGCTGGCCAGATCACTCCTAGCGAAGATAGGACGGCCTTCTACTAAGGATTATCTTCATATCCTAAGGCACAACCTACTACCAAACGCTAACATTACTACTGACGATGTATACAGGGCCGAGAAGATCTACGGACCAGATTTGGGAACGCTCAAAGGCAAGACAACGAGACGTAAGTCCCCATTTGTCGACACGTCCACGACAGTACCACCTCGTATTGCTGAGAAGCACAAGGATGTCACATTGACCATTGACGTCATGCACGTGAACAATGTACCATTCCTTGTCACCACGTCAAGGAAAATACATTTCGGGACGATAGACGCCATACAATCAACCACTGACACCAATATCATACAATCCCTGAAGAAGACTGTGGCAGTTTACCGACGTGGCGGGATTAGACCGAGAATTGTGTTGGCTGATGGTGCATTTACAAGTGATGATATGCAAGCCAGTCTTCAACTGCTCGGCATCACCATCAATCCCACTGTCAGGGACGAGCATGTAGGTGATGTGGAACGTTACATCAGGACTGTGAAGGAGAGGATGCGCTGTGTTTATAACACGCTTCCTTTCGATGCCCTACCGAAGGTCATGTTGATAGAACTGGCCAAATTTGCCACGTTTTGGTTTGATCCTGCGTCTAGAAGGTGACCCAATGATGCATCTGTGGTGGTGGGTTGACGCATCTTATGCGACTCACCCCGATCTAAAAGGACACACTGGGGGTTTCATGACCATGGGAAAAGGAGCAGTGGTGACGGCTTCATCGAAACAAAAACTCGTGGCCCGTAGTTCAACTGAATGTGAACTCATTGGGGTACACGATGTACTCCCGTCTATCATCTGGACCAAGAATTTCATACAGGCCCAAGGCCATGAGATCAAGGACGTAACCCTACATCAAGACAATCAGAGTAGTATTCTATTGGCGAAAAATGGACGGCTATCCAGTTCGAAGCGAACCAAACATATCAACCTTCGCTACTTTTATATCACGGACTGCATCAAGCGCAAAGAAATGGATATTGCATTCTGTCCGACTGAAGAGATGGTCGCCGATTTTTTTACCAAGCCATTACAAGGTCGCATCTTCTACCAATTGCGTGATATCATCATGAATGTACCATCGGATAGTAAATATCATTCCTCGGCACAAAGGAGTGTGTTGAGGATAGCAGAGCAACCGGTGAATATAGAGGACCAAGGTGCGACTGGCCATTCGCAAGATATAGGCCATTCGCAAGATGCGGAATCATGGACATTGGTTTGTAGACGTGGCAAAAGCAACGAAAGAACGAGCAAGGAAGCCAACGCTCATTCAATGGAGAATACGTAGTTCGATAAGCCTATAAAGAGTTGCTTTTACGGCACGGCTTGTTAGAAGTTTCAACACTGGAACACACAACCATTGGAAGCTCCACGGAACACCCTATTACCTATACTGTTGAGCATTTCATGCAATGCAAAGCAAGCGAGTTGAAACACACCCTGCAGAACACCCGCTTGCCAAATACCTGGATTTTTGTTTCCGAGAATCAAGGAGCGTTCGATGCCGTGCACGTACAATCGAGAACACACATACGCTTCGTTCAATGCACCGTCGGAAAGACGCACTCTTTCTATTTGTATGTCATTGACAGTATCCTCCAGGCGTTGGCCGAACAAGACATTCGTTGGACGCACATTGAATTCTTGGTTCTCCGACCTGATAGCGAACGTGGCAAGCCTTTTCGTTTAGACCCAGCTCGAGGTGCCTATGGGGACAACTATTTTCGGTTCGACGGTCAACCATGGGATCGTCGAGACTATCGCAACAACGTGAGGTATGCCCTTCTAGAATGGACCGAGTAAGCAGATAAACATTCTGATCATTATCGGGTCTCAAAACGTTTCCCAATACTTGCCCCAACGCCGGTTTTATCAATTTTTGCGCTGTTGGGTTTCACAAACATGTACCTGTTTATGGCTATAACGGAACAATGCCGGTTGAAAGATATTTCCGCGATGGGTAATACGTCGACGTTGAACTGGAGAGAAAGGGGCCCTGTCTTAATCGCTGCGCAATCAACGAAGTCATCCGTGAAGAGCTGAGCCCTAGACGCACTCCGCTTTGTCTCGGAGAAGTAATTGGCATTGCGACGGCCCTGGCCATGCCCGGATTCGGTTTGGTCAAGAATAACTGCCGCAGAAAGCCATTGGTCGCAATGAGCTAGACGAGTGCAACAACTCTCTCTCGATTTAGTGGTGTGCATCACCTAGTTGTCCAAAGAAATGGCCGTAAGTCGGATCCAGGTTGCGTCAAATAAGAAAACAGCGTTGTTGAAACAGAGCATGCGCGAGGTTGCTGTCTTGTTGGCAGAAGAGCCACCGAAGGATGAAATGGCAGGCATCAAAGCCGAGGCGTTGATTCGTGACGACCATATCTTGTAAGTGTTGGAAATTATCCAGTTGAAATTTGAAATGTTGCACGAACGAATCAAACTTATCAACTTTACCAAAACATGCCCACCAGACTTGGTTTCAGTGGTCTCAACTGTCATCTGGGCGTCTCATCGCGTTGACATCCCTGAGTTGAAAGCAGTTTCGTGTCAAATATGGCAAAAAGTTTGAAGAGAATGCCCTTGCGAATAGAGACAACGTATTGAACGATCGCGTGGTTGCAAAACTGTCGGTTCAACCTCCTGCAGCATACTTGGTACAGTGCTACCTGGAACGCATATGTGATCAGTTTGAAGTCGAATGGAAGCCCAAGGTCAGGTTGAGCGCCTCACAATTGGTCGAACCAATGGTGGCACATTCTGGCTACTCGGTTGGTGCTGGACAAGGAACAGGTACGTGTGCATGGTAAGGCGAATCTTTAGAGGCGAAAGGCAACTTGCTTATCGGGTTGGTTGTCTCTCCAGGGCTCGGAGGTTCCAAGATTGTAGAGTCAGTTGAAAACGAAGCCCCGGCGGCGAATGTCGCAAAACCGCTTGGTCCTCCGCCAACAGCGCCGCCCGTGGTAACAGCAAAGCCCTATGTTCCCACATCTTCCTCGAAAGAAGATTATGAGGAGGTTGACATTTTTGTCCCTCCCACAGCTCCATCGTTCGATCCCAACCAACCCAACAACCTTACGGACGGAAAAGACAACAATGATGACAATGCTCCATCTTCACGAGGAGGGGGGTCGTCCACCGGTCAAGGAAGTACCACATCGGCTTCCTACGAAGATCTGGCAGCGCGGTTTAACAACCTAAAGAACATTTAAGATTTTGTTGATTCGGTGACTCGCGAGACCGGCACGTGAGCTTGGAAGTATGTTTGTTTCGTTTCCGCCTGGATGCATTCCGCGAAAGAGAGGTGTCCTTTTCGGTCATCTTGTGCGGAGGTGGGGAAATATAGTTGGAAGAGACGGTTCTCTTCTCGTCTTTTTCGTTCCTCTAGACTCTCCTACGAGTATGGACGTATCCGTATGGTCTATATTGCAGGAGTATGTCTATATACCTGATGGCGATCTTTATTCCAAAGTATCAAAGCGATCGTTTTATGGGCCATCCCAATCCCAACAGTTAGAGACCACTCGATTGAGATGTAGAATGTAGAGCATGTCGATAGACTCGTGACTAACGGGTCTTTGCCAGTCGTGAGAAGAAAGGTCTTGCGCGGTAGATTTCCGAGTACGCCCATTCGTCCTGTCGTCGGCAAGACAAGGACGAAAGATTACGGCGACAATGATGATGCACTGAATTGAATGGGTGAGGCGTTTCAAGAGCAGGAGGGCAAAACAAGAAACCAACATCTGAGATTTGTGAGCTTGGTCCGCCGTATTGGATTTAGATAGTGCCAAGGCAGGCAGAATTCGAAGACACTGTCTTCCTTTCTTCCATCATGTCACGCAATAAGCTCGCTCCTCCTCCTCGGGGTTACGTGCGACAAGAATCCGTCTCTCATGATGGAACAAACGACAGTATGGAACAGGATCATCCATCTGGTGGAGAGTTTCAGGCGACATCGGCAAAGACTGGGATTTCGGTGGACCACATGGCAGCGCCCATACAACAAGCAGCATCCGCCAACAATTCTCATCCCTTTCGCAGCGTTCTTCGCAACCCGAACAAAGTGGATGATGAGCGCCATGTAATGGAAAATAATGCCAGCACGGATCCTTCCGTCTTCGCAACTTCTGTGAGAAAAGGTGGAGAGTCTGCAATGACATCCATTCCGGCAATTTACGCCGTTCCTACCTCCGATACATTTGACGATTCGACCGTTCTCGGTGGAGGATCCCTGGCCGCCGCAACTTCTATACCAAAGCATTCTCAATCACGCCTATTGTCTCAATCCACTACACCTATACCTTACCATTACGACAATCACAAACGTTCCTCACAACACGACAACAACAACACTGCAACCATGCACATATGCCGTCATTCCACTCACAAATCTTCCACGACGGTTTCATCTCAACAAGAACCACCACGTCCACCAGGTCACAGTCACACTTCGCCCCGAACACCCATTTCATCGTCGAGAAAAGGAGCTTCGTCTGATTCATCACGATCTACAAAGCAACAACCTTCCAAACGGAAAACACGTGCCAGATCCAATGCACCACCACCCAGAAAGCCATCCACGGGTCCTCGAGATTTTCAACATCATCATGATTGGCCTCGCGTATCAGTCAAATCTGTCAATGTGAACATTCGAAGTGCGTATGGATTGACACCTTGTCCAACTGTACAAGAATGGAACGACTTGGCGGCAACAGGAGGCGCGTCGACTGGGGCCGATGGTCGCAAAACAAAATTGCCACTGCCCTCTTCCGCACCCTCGGCACCATTGCAGTATCGACGCATGTCACCATCTTTGCAGCATTTGGAAATGATTCAGCGATTGCAGCAACAAACCATTGTGCGTCAGCTTTTGTTCTCCCCAAGTTGTGGGTACGACGCCGATCCGTTTGTCGCGCAAAGTGCAGCCTTGGGAAAAGAATTTCAATCTCCCTTTCGAGACCAGCAAAAACGAGAACAAGCATCTACCGACAATACGACACGTCGTGAACCGACAAACAACGTGAAAAGTAAGAAAAATTCCACCACCAAACGTCCCAGTGATGGTCGATATCGTGCCGTGGATATTGTGCAAGCGTACATCAACTCTTTGCCAGAAGCGGCACCCATTTTAAGTCACCGCAAAATGCGCTTGCCAACTCGTGCCGATGTAGGATTTCCGGGAGCCACAGAAGCTGAAATCATTGCCAAACAAGGGGAGATTGCCCATGAAACGGAATGGGAAGAAGCTACACCCCGATTGGTCGTTCTCGTGACGACCAGTGATTTGGGAACCACAGTCGAAGATGAAACCTACCATGTGTTGACCGAGCCTCATTTGCACTGGAATGGTGGTGGATGGGAAGGCATGCCTTTTTGTGGACCCGAGTTGTTACGTGCCATGGACCAAAATGCGGTTCAATGGGGACGGCGGCACCAACAACAGAAACATCAACAACGACAAACAAGACGAAAAAGGAAAGAACAAACACAATCTACACAAGAAGTGCTTCCCAGTCCTCAAGATCGAATTTGGCAGCCCAATTCTTCTTCTGTTTTGGCTCCACCCCTCGATGCCACGTACAGTAAAAGTCAAGGAGGATGGAGACCTCGACTGTTTCATGATCGCCCTCCTGGTTGGCATTACGTTGCTGTATGTCCCACTCATGTGCAGTTTACCTCAAACCTGGTCCAAACAAGCGAAGAACCACTCTTGTGCAGCTTGACTTTATACAAAGTGGCTACTAGTGGCACCACGGGGCAACCGACTGAGAAGAATATCAAGGGAGGGCGTAAATCTCGTACTCACTATGGCTCCAAACGAAGCGAAGAGTTCTGGTTTCCTGCCGGGAATTGGCGTGGCAAGGCAAACTTGAACATTGCACAAAGGCCCGACGGAAACTACGATGCCTCTATTTTGGAAGCCTGGTATCAACGCCAACACAAGGCTATTTTTTCCTTTCCCAGCCATGGGAACAACAGGCACGAAGATGGACGAGGGGACCTTAGTAACAGTGACGACGATGATGAGGGTGCGCTATTTGTGGTTGTCAAAGTAGTCAAGGTGGCATCTCCTCCGGCATCAGCAACAGGCACCGATACCGATGCATCCCTTGTAAAATCTCATGGAGATGGCGTCTATCAGCAATTTGGAATGCAACTTTTGGCCCCCGTTGGGTTTGGAATTACAAAGTTGCAACAAGAACACGATAGTGTACCGTCGAGCAGAACCACGACATCCTCCTATTCGCCTCCTCAACAGGACGCGTCCCAGTGGCCTTTGGGTTTGTTCCAAACGGTAGATCTCGTCCCCTTTCCTGAACATCCGGAATCTCATGAGGCCTTTGTCGAACGGTTAATTCATATGGTGTCCGAGAAGGAAGAATCATCCAAAACTAAGGCACAAACAGCAAATGGAACCCCGTCAGACCCGGCAAGCGGTGCCACGTGCAGAAAAAGTCGTATGGGTCGTATTTTTCGTTCCCCACTTAAGAATCGATCGCCAATGAGACATCGAGGTGCCGTGGCTACTTCTACGGCTCGGTCCACCACCTCGTCAGTGTCTTCTGCGTCTTCCTCAGCTGTGACGACGTCAGTAGCCTCGTCGCTTCTAGGAAGGTCAACTACGGTTACGGACCAGACAAATGGTTCGCGCTACGGCAGCGTACAACTCTTCGTCTCGTGGTTGGGTGCGGACTTTTTGGAGTGCATGCTCTCTGAACCTCCCGAATTGTCGGCGACTTCATCGCCTGGGAACCCGACAACCCCCACCGAACTTCCTCGCGTTTTGGTCGATCCAACTGGAGATGCAGCCATTCTTTTGCGTGGTTCAGGGTCAACTTCCTTGTCATCGTCCTCCTCGCGAGAAGCGCAAATTCACTCAAATAATACCCACCACAAACGTTCACATTTGGTCCGTTTACCGCCTGTACCCATCCCAGCCGATTACGTACAAGCGGCCGAACTGAGAGAGGTCCTAGCCTTTCCCTCAAGACCCGAGAAGTCGTACGATTTGGATCCTCCCCTTCCAACGTACCGATCCTTGGTCAACTTTTTGTTTGTTTACCCACGCTCGATCAAGACATTGGTTGGGGGTGAAGCTACTGCGGGGGGTATTAACAACGGGTCGTCCTTTACTGTACGATTTCGTTTGGTCAAGGTGGAGCACCAAACAACTCTGGACAATAAGAGCACTATGAATGGACAACCTTTGTCGACCACTGCATCCAATAAATCAATGCCGGTCGCGAATATCCATTCAAATGCGCCATGGGCAGGTAAAAGTTTGGTCGAATCAGCCTATACCACCATCCTTGGTACCAGTAACGTGCCCTTGTCCAATCTCCAACAAGGTATCCCTTTCCTGTTCGATGAATTTAAGGTACGGTTGCCGCTTCTTTTGGACGGAACGTTCTATTTGGAATTTATCCTTTTTGCCGTTGAACCAGTGCCAAATCAAGGTGTGGCTCTCCGTCCACTAGCTGAACCGTCATTAGTACCTTTGAGCTCCAGTGGAACGCGGGATGCAGGGTCGGGGAGTAAAGTTGCCACGGTTATACCCAATGGAAATCATCGAGTCAAACTGGGAGATTTCCAACTGACAGTGGAAACACGACTCGTTAGCTCTGTCCATATCAGTGGAGATACTGCCGTGGCAGTAGCATTGCGAGACTTTCCCTTGGCGAGACCACGACAACTCGAGCATCTCCCAAACGGAAACGGTGACAGTGCTGTTGCGATGGAGAAGGGGGAGAACGGCACCGTTACGTCTGCTGAAAGTACCAAACAAACGGCCTTGGAAGGTTCCGTTGACATTCGAAGTGACATTGATAAGAGCGATGAATTCCCGTTGTTACTGTCAGCAGCGTTCCCAGCTTCGGTGGTGGCTCATTTCCCCGTTTTGCTTTACATGCACCTTTCAAACTTGGTTAACTTGCGAGACAAAGTCTATTCTCCGCACCATGGTGCCCCATCCAGAGCCCCTGGTACTCAATTTATGATGGGAACTATGTTAAGTTTGTTTCAATTGCTGGAAAAAGCTAAAGCGAAGTTTCTAAACGGTGGTCGAAATGGCCCTGGCCGATTGGGGTTGTTCATTAAGGATTCCATTGATGTGTTTGACGAAGCGATCTTGTCGAAAGGATCATCACTGTCCGACCAGGCTGAGTCCGCTCAGGATCAAGAAGTTGTGGATGCCACGTCATCGAGACACAACGACACGGATTCTACGAACCAGCAAGATCTCGACGACGATCTTGTCGTTGTTGGGTCAGAGGGCGACCGAATTGATGAGGTTGCTGTGCGTCTCAAGAGCCGCATGATGAAAGCAAAAAATTTTGAATTGCGCGTTACTAAAATCAAGGCAGAGCTTGGGGCCGCTGGTGTCCCACTTGCTCGTTCTTCTTTTGGCGCCAGTAAGATTGATCGCATGCTGGCGGAAGCGGAAATTTTGTCTGGTCCTGCCACTCTGGAACAATTTTTTGACGACGACGAGACAATTGCTACAATCTCAACCTTCCATCCAAGTAGCAACAGAGTCATGTCGGGGGCGGTGGAATCTGCGCGTGGAAGTCAGAAGATTGCAAGCAACAATGTCAATCCCAATGATGTAAGTCAACTCACAGACAACATAATAATGGACGATGGCGACACAACAAGTAGTGTGGTTTCCACGAAACCTATGGATGAGAACGGTGGCTTTGGACAGGCGGGGACACACAGTGAATTCGCCCGACGATTCAAGAGTGCTGCGCATGTGATGCTGGCACCTTGTGTTGGACACACCTTAGCCAACATTCTAGCCCCACGTCCTAGCCCTCGGTCGGGATTTCCCGAAGAGTCGCCCAAAGGCACTACCCTCAACAAAGACGATGTCAAAAAGTCGCAATCTATTATCTTGGAAGTACCAGTAAGTTTTCAAGACCTTCCTTTTATGTTTGTGTGTCCGTAAAATGCTGATTGAAAAATTCTTTCTCTCATTTTCTTGTAGTCGCTTCAAGAATCGGAAAGCATCGAAGTAACTCAGTCGGGAACCGACGACGAAGGTGAGGACGTTGACAACATAAGGAATCGAGGCTTCCGAGGACCACCGGATACCCCTGTGCTACTCTTCTCTGCCAGTAGGGGTTCTGAAAGCGATTTTTTTGTATCTTGTGGGAACTTTCTGTATGAAAGTATCATTGTGCTATGGCTTCGAGCTTGGTTGGATCATATCGAGGATGGCATTACCAACTCTTCTGGTTCGATGGACAGCAAAATCACATCTTTCGTGCTTCCTTCTCCCAGCTTGACTCAGCCAGCTCATCAAAGTCCTATATTTTCATTTTTCGCAAACATGGACTTCTTGCTCCCGCTGTGTACAAAGTCCATTGCTTTGCGCTTCAACATTGAAGTTCTATCAAGATTTCCTCCTTGGACAAAGGCACTTGTCGACGAGGGGCACTTGAGAGTGCTTGAACCTTTCATTGAAATGCTTGCTCGTGGTCTCATGGGCCAAGCTTTGTCGGGGTTGAAACATTCCGAGGAATCCTTAGATATTGCTCTATTGCGAGCTCTGGAATCATCAGGGGTTGTCCATGATTTCATCACCGGTCTGACGGCTGTCCTTCATCCCGAGCACGTTCGTTCTCTCATTACACAGTATTTTCGAACACTGAGAGATTGCGAGACCGAGCACCTGGGAGATTTATCGTCTATTGACTTTCGGTGGACGGAAGAAAATCTTCACAGAGTCAGAGCATCGCGACAACTGAGACTTCAAGCTATTGAACGTTTTGCCGTTTTCCCAGCTTTTCTCGCAATGAATTACCCTCGCAAGTTCACGTCTCCAAGCAGCTCTAGAAACCAGAGACGTACCCAGAAATCTGATTGGCTTCACCAATGCACTAATGCCTCCCACGAAGACGAGTTTGTTTCGAAGCCAAAAATACAGGGGGCTTCTGAGAAACTTCCCCGAGCAGGGTGGTTAATGGACATGCTTACAAAGGAGTCGCTCTCAATTTGCTCTCTCTCCAGCGAATCCGTTGTTGCGGAGGCTATGGCGCACATTGAAGTCTCAAGACACGAGTCAGGCTCCTCCGGTGCACAACCCACGATTGCACCATCACTGAAAAAGAGACCAGGAGCTGCGTTGAAGCGATCAGATCTTCTCATGTTCCAGGCATTGTCAATACAGGCTATAACTTGTGTTTACGAGCTCATTATACGCAGGCACGCTATGGACAAGCGATTCCAGGGGGAAAGCGGACGTGGTCGAATCGCAGGAATGCTTGCCTCGGCTATACTAGACAAGTCAATCACAAGCGTTCGCTGGTTAGCAAGAATGGAAGCCAATCACCGCGTGAGATCCACGTGGCTGCTCTGTGTGATTTATGTTCTCCAAGAAGCACCAGAACACCTTATTACTCTTTTTGTTCGATCCTACTATGACCCACAGGTAAGCCATGTCAAAACGCACTTCTCCAAAACGTTGTTATTGCGTCTCACTGAAACGTTGAGGCGACGCAGGATTTCAAAATCCATAGGTTTATTCGTCTTCTTCGGCTATGTACTTCATCGTTCCAGAATTTTATTGACCGTCCGTTGGATTCGAAGCTCTCTCCTGCGTTGGACAAAGGGCTTTCCGCTTGGTTATTGCAAGAAAGTTTCAACACTATTTGTGCTGCAACGAACACAGTTGTCGACGCTTGTGCAGGACTGACATCGCATTATCCTCAAGAGGAAAAGAAAATGCTTCATGGGTTGCTCGATCTGTTACTCCATATCTTGACGACACCACAGTCATCAGTTACTCATTTGAGGGCGGTAGGAGGCGCACTACAAGCACTTGAACAGTTTGGGGTCCAGTCCTTCACTGAAATAGCGGGGACAAACTTTCAGTAAGTTCGCCATGATCTTTCGCACTTTAGTGGACTGTTTCCCATACATTCTAACTTTCCACAGGCACTGGATCCGAGTTGTTTTGACGTTGATGAACAGCACCTCTCTTTCTGTGCGATCTATCGCCGTAGACTTTCTTGTCTCGTTGCTTGGAAGTACATTTGACAAGAACGGGAATATCGGTGAAGTCTCACTCATTATGGCTTCTGTCCTACCAGAAGTCGTTGCGAGAGAAATTGCTCTTTACAGTGTCCGTGACCTTGTTAAAACATTTGATGACGTTTCCCGAGTCGTTTGGCCACTTCGTCGGTCTCTTGTCGATCTTGACGGTAACCCACTCGATGATGATCGAATCGACCCCTATCTATCTCCCATCCTTACGACCTTGTGCAGAGCATGTCAGGCTGTGATTGATGGAGTTTTGATAGAGCTCCGTCTGAAAGGCAATAAATTTCTGTTTCCGAGCAACGATTTTCGGGCAGCAGATGACACGCTTGTCTTCGACGCTGACGAGGAATCTTTATATGAAGCAGCAAGCTTCTTCTTACCTGAAACTGGTCCTATGCAGCGTATTCGATGGCTCAAGACATTAGTTTCGGTCCATGAAAAGAAGGGACAATGGGCAGAGGCTGCTGAATCTCTTATAATGTGTTCAAGGACAATCTTGGACTCAATTCGGCACTTGAAGTATGTTTGGCGGCCTTCGAAATTTCTTCTATGGTCCGATAGCAGGCGGTCGCACTGGCTAGAAGATGTTGGAGAAGAGTCAAGTCAGCCTGATCGTGGTAATTCAGCAGTTATTGATTTTGCTAATGAATTTCTTGAACCGTATGGGTTGCTATGGGAGGCGAAAAAAACTACAGCAGCCAGCAAACTTCAGCAACCCACAGCTTCAGCTCTTTGTGAGGTACTTTGTGATTTCGCGAAAGAAGCAGTTGCCTTCTATCTTCGTGAAGGAGGGATGGAAGAACAAGCATTCGCACAATTTCTCACCTTGCAAAGGACAGCGATGAACGTTCTGGAGGATGGACCCAGATTTGCTCTTCGTGGTGCGGCGGCCAGAAAGCGTTTCGAAGAGGACGCCTCGATACGGAGGGCACTGGTCAGTCTTGGTGTTGAAATAACGTCTCTGACTGAACGCATGTCTATCGATGATTCGTTTTCTGCTGTACCGCCGCCAAGTGCTTCTCCACGGACGGTTCTCAAACATGAAGCTATGTACGTTTTTATACGAATATCGGGAAAGAAGCCACCTCGTTTCCACGAAAGTACTTCTCTTCCATGTTTCCTTGAATGGCGAGAGACTAGTATCTGTCGTATCCCGAGAAGCATTTTGGACGACCTAGAAATTTCATCAGTCGAAGAGATATGCTTTAGGTTTGCTGACCCACTGATTCGGTTTTTGCAACACGAACGCGGAAACGACAAGGTGGAGTTGATCTATAAACCCAACGACGAACGTGAGGAAAGTGATGAAAATATGACGTATTTGGTTGTTTATCCTGCCAACTCTTCCTTCAACTCCGATGCGCGGTGGCTGGGAATACAGCGCCGTCGCTTTTACATTGTTCCAAAGAACACCTCGCAGTCGACTGTGGAAATGACGGTTGCCCAGCCTTTCCCATGCCCGCTATCTCGTCAGCGTTCCGTTCTTACCGCGGTTACTTCCCCTCTTTCGGTTCCCATGAGCTAACAGCCATGGTTCATGTTGAATACGCTTGTGGTGCAATTGGTGAAGTATGCCAAAAATAGCCAGATCGAGGAGGCTATATGCAGCTAGAAAATAGAGAATCTTCTAATATTCATAAAGAGTTTTGGAATTCATAAATGAAAGTCTGAAATGCAAGAGCCAAGATCCAAGATATCTATTCAATTCCCCCCATGGGCAATATGCTTCAGCCTCGTACACAAGAGGTACATAACTAAGAGAAGATCATTGGTGATTGTTCAGTATATTCTGTTTTGGTGGGCTCCTCCTCACTGGATGAATCTTCAATGGTGGCCACACGTTCTTCGTCGTAGAGAGCACCAATTTGACCCATGAAAGCGCAGAACTCTGTGAAGTCAACAGAGCCATTGTGATCCAAGTCAATAGCTGCAAACATGGCCTCGAAATCGCGATCGCTCATTTTATTCTTCATGAATGTTTTCATTTCTTGTTTAGATAGGACCCCGTTTTGATCAGCATCCATTCGTTTGAATTCTTGTTGCAGAACGGCCGGAGAAAGCTTTTCGTGAGTTCCATCAAAATCAATGGTACTCGCAATGCGTCGAGCAAAATTATGCTTGTATCGTTCTGCTTGTTGACTCACGTAGCGCGTGTGCCAACCATATAGCATTCCGAGGGACACGAGAGCCCCCCAAATGACGAAGTATGCAATCCAGCCACCTTTCATACGAGAGCCATCTTTGTAGGGCGTTTCGGTGTACAACGGGTCAAAACGTTGAAATTCATCTTCAGTGGGACAGTTATCAGAGTCAACACAGTAGCCCTTCGAAATAAGAGGCATCCTATCAGGACCTCTCACCACCTTTTCGGAGTACGCCTTTCGCAGCTTCTGGACAAAAGCAGCCTTGCTTACTTGCACCGCCTCGTAGATGTACGATTCTGCAAGGGGGTTCTCTGAGTACGGCGGAATGTCAGACTTTATAAAATATTGGCCAGATCCACTTATACGAGTCCTTTCATCATTACTGAAGCTTTCCGTCTCAGAATACTCAAAGTAGTTCGCTCCATCGTTTCCTCCGACAAAGCCGTAAAATGTGTCTCGGTCAACTGGAACTACCTTTCCTGTGTTCCCACCATGAAACCGTCCATTGGCGTAGAAGATCGAAGCCGTTCCATCCTTTTCATGTGTAGACGTTCCATACTTCTCACCAACTTGGACATATCCGTTAATTCCACATTTCCCACTTCCAATGACATTCGCAGATTCGTCGGGCACAGCAAAGGAACAGAATTCTTCTTCACTCGCCGGCTTGTAAACATAGTAAACGCTTTCGTAATAACGAGTTTCCATGATTGTACGGTTGATGAAAATGTCAACATTATCTCGGGGATAAGGAAGAGTGTGCTCGAACCGTTTCGAGGCAAACGATTCCATGAGCGGCTTGCCGCGATTATCAAAAACTTGCATGGTCCCCACCCAATACCCTTCATAGTCGAACCAGGATTCTGCATTTGCTTTGAGGTTGGGAGATGCCCCAGGGTTGTATCTTTTGTCTTCTGAACAGTTCTCGGTCAATGTTCCTTTGCATCGTGATGTCTTGGTATTGAGATTTTCATGTCCTCGATTCGGTTTCTGGAAGGTCTCGGTGGATACTGGCAACACTCCGACGTCCTGAACCTCTACACCGTCTGGTCCTGATTCACAGCGATGTAGGACTCTGCGTCCCAGAAGCGGTTGAGGAGATCGTGACGTACTGCCGAGTTTGGAGGCAACGGTGCCATGTTCACACGAAGTCACCGTTGTACCATTATGGGCGTAGGTTCGTTGAACAAAACACAGAATAAGGCGCTCCAAACGGTTGATTTGGGCTTCTGATACCTCCATGGGCTCATCCAACAAGTTCCAGTTCACGATCTCTGTACAAGGGGGAGTGGTGAGTCCTCCCTTGTAAGTAAACATTCCATATGTGTCAGCGGTGGGAAGATCGTACACATTCGGAGCTTGTCCAGAAGGGAAGTCTACGGTGGTGGGATGGTTGATGTATTCATGAACTGCAGGGCATGTTATCACATCCTGGAGCGTTTCCAAATCTCGATGAGCGAGATCGTTTGGGCACGATTGAGCCACTTGTGCTGCCACGGCTTCCCAACCCTTGAGAAACCATTCAAACAGCTCGTGTTCTTTGTCGCTCTTTGAGATAGAGATCATGGTCCCAAAGACGGCAAACGATTGTTCATTCACGTTTGATGCCACTGCTTCTTCTTGGTGCACCACATGGAGCTCAGCTGGGAAAAATCCTGAACCTCCTATACCCTTGCCAACTATTTCATGTTCAGAAAATGTATGAATATGAAACTGTAATACATTAAACTTGTTTGGGGAATGAGGAATATTCATTTGCCCGAAGCTGCATTTCTTCCCTGGTTTTGGTTCCACCTTAACACCTGAAGTTGACATCCAAACGAAAATTATGAGAATAGTCTGATTGTGCGAAAAACCACGAATGAAAAAAAGAACGCGACAGGTTTCATGTGTCTTTGACAAGGCTTACCATTGTTGCTGATGGTAAACCAAAGATCATTCCAGTCACATGTTCCAGGAATGAACTTGTAGGCGTCCATGTTTGTATCACATACAGCCTTCTGAATCTGGTCACTAATTGTTACGGGAGACTGCCCATAGCCACTTATACCACCCGTCCCCCCACACTGATTCTCTGTATCTCCATCGAGCTCCAAAAAGGCCCATCTTGACGGGCCCAACCCTCCAGCTTCGTAGTAGGTAAAAAAGTTCCCCATTCCAGAACCGTCCACAAAGTTTGTCACCACAACGCTCGACAGAACCCAACGCATCAACATGGTCGGAGGAAGCATCATGTTATCTTTTGCCATAGACTTGCTGCACACTCCAGCCTAACCAAGATCTTGGGGGCATGTTCTTGCCCTTGTTGCCAATGGACCAATCTATCGTCCTTTTTTCTTCCAACTTCTGCAAAAGAGAAAGCAATTTGATGCGGGATGGATGGGAGCGATCGGAATTCTTGCGAAGAGATGATGATGGGATGTGTCTTTTGCGCAGCCGGCAATTTGCTATTGGATCATTCCGCAGTACGACATAGAAAAGTTCCGATGAACAAATAAAGGAGTTGAATGTCGTGTGTCACAGAAACGTCTCTGAGACTTTTGTTTATCCTGAGTACGTACTCCTTCAATTTGTCCCCGCGGGACTCAATGGGCACGCTGAGCAGGGGTAGACTATTATGGACTTCAAATCATAGGGCTTCAAGCTTGTCTGTTCATCAAAATCTGAAGCTTGTCGCATTCACCATGGCGAGCAACGATGATGATGACGACTCTGTCGTTTTTCTTGGAACCAGGCCTGTCCGACCTGCTCAGAATAATCGCAACAAGTATTCGATCGATTGCGACTCCAGCGTTGGAAGCAATGAAGTAGCCATCATAGGTAGAAAGAGATCTCCCTTTGTAGCTGTACCAGGAGTAACGGATGATCCTGCACTCAGACGAAAGGAAAGGCAGGAGAAGAAGAAGAAGAGACAGAGGCTGAGAGAAGAAGAGGAGCGCAAGAAACAAGAGGCTGACGAAGAAAATCAACCTGTAGAGGAGGAGGAAGAAGCAAACCAAATTTCTTTCCAATTCACAAGGAAAACAGCTAACGAAGCATCTACATGTGCTGTTCAGGATTCCAGAGTAGAAGTTGTCGACCATGTTCCCCTGTATTGCCAAGAACACCGCCTCAGGGGTAGAGAACGACCATCTTCAGTCGTGCAAAGGCGTGAGACGTTAAAAGTTCCCAACCCTGGGAGGATTGATATGGGAGGAGTGCATGGACGAATGCATCAGACAACAATTGATCATTTTTTTGGTCCAGCAGGCAACAAGAATTGGAAAACAAACCCAATCATTGGTGCGACCACCGTTATTCAGGAGCAACCACCGACACAGGCTGTAACGGAACCGATTCAATCTACGGACACTCATTCATCATTTGAGCACGAGGAAGCAGAAGACGCGGGTCCTGCGCAGAGAGAATCTCAACACCCTCAGCCATTGCAGAATAAAAACAAACTAGTACAACCCTCTGAAAATGGCCCACTCTATCAGGAGGAGCAACAACAGTCTGGTGGTAGACGGCAAAAAATGCATGAAATGCGCGTGAATGAGACTAAACACTCTGTTGGACTAATTGTGAGTCGAAGAAACCAAGTTGAACCCCAATCACGACAGAAGGGCCCTGAACCCATGCGTCCTCGTGAGAATGCACCATTGGATCCTGTGAATCTGAATCAACCAACTCAAGACGCACGGTCAACCACTAACCCGTGTTTTCCACCTCAGAATATAACGCTGCATCAAGATTCAAGTCATAGAAGATACCGTTCAGATGAGGATGTCGACCAATCGTCATCCATTGTATCATCAGGTTCAAGGACTGAAGGGTCGGCTTGGTCAAGAGCGGACGAATCAAGCAGTCGAGCAAGTTCTGCAGAAGGCAGTTGCACATCTGTATTTGACAGCAGCGAGAAAAGTAAAGACAACGATCATGAAGAAGAAACGGAAATGGCGAGCCACCAAAGTGGTGAAGAAGATGACAGTATTGAAACAACATATGATTCAGACTCGGATTATGAGGAAGCCTCAGCCCCGGTTAGAAAGAAGAAACGGCCATCCAGGCGAGCTTCAAAACGTCGCATCGACCCACCTCGAAAGCCAGGAGCGCGAACGTCGGATCAATGCAATTCGCTACAGGCTGTAAAGGCAGCGCAATATTCTCCAAGCTACACCTCAAAACCTCAAGGATCATCATTTCATGCAGATGCAGTAGAGACTGTCCCAAAGCCTGACTCTAAGCCTGCTGCGAGAGCAGATTCAAAAAGAGTAGAGTCTGTCAAAAACCCTCCTGCCAACATGCCAGAAGGAATGGCAAAAAAGGTTATACAAGTTATTGTCATTGACGATTCGGACGACGATTCGGACGATGCTGGGGCAATGAAAAGCTACAAACCACCACCCACAGCTCAATCAACTCTGGGCCTCAGCAGTACCGGTAGACATAGCCCTCCCACGGGTAGAGACAAAGTTGAGTCCTTCGGCTTCCCTCTTATAGGCCTGGAAGAATTTGTTGAAAAATGGGAGAAAGCTGCTTTCAACATTTCTGGGCTTGACTCGACTCAGAACATTGAGAGCCTACCTTCCATAACTCGAGCCAACAACCGCCTTGATCGTGGATGCACCAGTAACCAAAACAAGGCCCAGTATGGTCGCCTCTTACCAAAAGCAACTGCTACAATGCTCACAGAATTGCTTGAACTTGAAGCATCGGACATTTTTGTGGACTTGGGGCATGGGCTGGGGAACGCAGTGATGCAAGCAGCTTATACCCACGGCTGTACAAGTCGGGGTATCGAGCTTGTGAAAAGTCGTTTCGCTTTCTCTTGTGGGATTCAACGGGAATTGTCAGAAATGGTAGGATGTGCACCCGTGGAACTTAAAAATGGTGGCCTTGACGAGTCCAAGTATCGGGATTTTCTGACGGAGTCGGGAAAGCGCGTCATGAAAGTGTTCTGCAACAATTTCGGTGACGTGTTTGGAACGCGTTCCGCCACTGGTGCCCCTCCGTACCTGAACGATTTTGTTGCAGGGCTGTTTGCCTTCATGAAAGAAGGCTCTAAACTTGTCACATTCGATGCCTTGAGTTTCCAAGTCGGTCCACTGGACATGGTGAACAAGGAACGTGAAAAGTTTAAGATGGAGATGTCACCATCTGCGTCCTTCTATACAATGGAGCAGAAAGAGCTGGGACTACAAAATAAATGTGTGTCATGGTCGGAAGGTGGAGGAAATCAGCTTAAAATGAAAATGTATGTCTACACAAGAGTTGGCAAGGAATCTCGCTTCATGTGCAGTGCGCCGATGTGTCACATGAAGCAGAACAATACTCCGCAAGCGTCTTACGTTATCAACAATAAGGAGCACTTACTGGTGAGGGTTTGCCCGTGTAACCACACGATGCGGCCACGTCGACTGGGAAACTCGAAAGCAAATCTGGAAGACAATTAATTCTATAGAGATGATCATGTGTCATTTTCTTTTCTGCCTTATACGATTGCGTGCACTATAGGACCGGGCGGATTGGATCTACTTGTGTCATAAACTCACCCAGTTTGGGGATACCACACCTCGAAACATGCAATCAAACAGCTCCGTATTGTAGGATTTGTACAATTCATCATCGCGCTCGTAAGCATCGCAAATAGCTGATAGAAAGAGAGAGGTATTGGTAGGTTAGCCTTCGATGACGAAAGAGAACTACTGCTCAGTATTTCTCCCTCAGTGTACGTACCATTGTTGGATGGACAGAAGGTCACTTCTGTTAATTTTGGTTCGATCAAGAAGGAAGCATTGTCTCCCGCTTGATCATTATTGTCGTGCTGTGGAATACGCTCAAACATGACATCAATACCGTAGACGGCTCGACAACATGAGGTCTTGGAAGAATCGAGTTTGTCAGCATGAGCATGCCACATTCCTTCAAATAACTCTCGGACCAGCTGTTGAATTTTGGGCCACTGAACCATTTGCCAATCAAATTCTCCCGGATAGATGGCTTCCAAATGGGCAATGGTTTTGTAGTCAACCGGCAAGGTTTCAATGTCGTTGGTCGTATCCTTGTTGTCACCACTTGACGACTTTTCTTCTTCTAGATGTTGTTGTTGTTGTGCCATGGCTTGGTCGGCCACCAAGTGACTCGCCGTAAAGACAATGTGTGGATTGATCCAGTCTTGTGGTTCTTGGACCGAATGCCGTAAATGGGCAATACGGAAGTAGACGCGCTTGTGAAGGTAAAGTTGTGGAATCGTCCCTCCGATTCCTCCTTGCACCACAACTAGGCAGCGACAATCAATTTTGCGACCCGCTTGGTCTGTAAGGGCGTGATCCAAATATCGTTGTGCCACACGACTACGAGCACCCGCCTGACACAATTGTACGATCTGAGCCACACTGGAGGTAATGACATGACCTCGAGATTGTGTTCCATGAGCCGGTTTGACAATCCACAAGGAAGGGTTGGTAGTGCTTGTGCTTGAGGATGATAAGGATTGCGACGACGCCAATGCGACAAAGTGGGCCAAATGAACGTCCAAATCAAAACTGGGCAAGGCCCAATCCCGCAAGGGCCATCCATGTTGTTCCAAGATACCTCGCGCTAAATGATCCTTTTGCACCCAGGCGCCTTCATAGGGAAACTGATTTATCAAAACTTGTCGTTCTCCGTCGTTTGGTTCCTGTTCCTTTTCATCCTCCTTGCTGACAAGATTCGTTGGTCGGCTCAGATTTTGGGTGTGATTGTAAATGGGACAATTGGGACGAAAGAGTGATTGAAAGACAAAGAAAATATCAGCTTGCAAAGGATCTTGGACCAGTTCGTAAATAGAGGTATCCAATCCACTTTCTGCATGAGCCAATCCCATTGGATCATTGACATGGTCCGTGTAGACCTTTAATTTTCGGGGACCACTGTATGGACTACTATTAGGATTGCCATCACGATCCGGTTCTTTTTGTTTTGGTTGTTCTTGTTGTCGTTCCAATTTGGCTTGTCGAACGGTATGAAGAGAATGGAGAAATTGCGATTGCACTTGTTGCAACACCGTGACATGTTCCAACGAGGCCGCCGAAGCACCAAAAAATGCCACATTCCGTAGTGCTTGTACCACAGGAGTAGGACAGGTTTGCACTAAATCCACGGTAGACAAACTGTCGTCCTTGGGTTCTTGAGCAGAATGCGCCAACAAGGTGGGAATGATACGAACCGTTGTGTCCGTGTTGTTGTTGGAGGGTACTCGTTGCGTATAGAAGAAAGGAAAAGGTCCGGTCAAATCGGCCTCCTCCCCCGTTGTCTTCAAGTTGGAGACTGGAGCATAGGGTGGGGGTGGCAAGGCAGCCCGGACCACGACACCACCACCACTCTCGCGTTGCTGCTGATACAAGACAATCCGAGGCCAGGTTTGTACATGGGAACAAATGGCATTTTGCAACCGCCAACGAATCGAGTCGTCGTCGTCTTCGTTGTTGTCACTGTTGGTGAGCAACGCGACCGTGTCCAACTTTGTTGTTGTGGTGTGGTCTGGATAAAAGGCTTGTCGTTCTTGGGCTTCCACGAGACCTTGATAAACACGTCGCAAGGTTGCGACAGACACTTGAGTCGTCAGGGCTTGCCAGAGTCCATTTTGAGCTTGTTCTACGATATTCCATCGACAAACAGGAGGAATCACCATCAAGGTTCCGGCCGGTGTCCATGTCAAAGGAAGTTGGGGCGACGGCGATGCATTCTGTTCATTGTCAGTATTATTGGACGTCGGATAGGTTGCTTCCAGTTGTTCCCACAATCCAGGATACAGCATCGGAGGAATGTGCAATGCTTGCAACTGAGCATCATGATCTCTACGGAATTGTTCCATGGTTTCTATAGTATTTCTCCTCTCTTCTTGGATCTTTGATGCCTCGCCGCATTGACACCGAGATTCTGGAAAGAAAATGAGGAGAGATCAGATAGGCAACATAGCATTATTCTTTTTGTAAGACCCATATGCGACCGCATTGATTTTACGCTTCAGTCGCGCAGGGATCTTTTCCAACCGCGTCTTGCACGTCGCGGAGTCATCATCAATCGTAGTTCTGCTTCATGGCTTGTCTTTGTGTAGATGATCCGACATTTTGTCTCGTTCAGTTGCTGGTAAAACTGGACGGAGGTAGAGATTCTATTGTATTCAAACAGAAATCCCAACAAACATGGAGCCCGAAATGATGGATGCCTCAACCGCCGACAACAACAACAACGACGGAGCACAACAAGACCCACCACTGCCACCACCCAGTCACATGGTATACGAATCAACAGCCGAAGAAACGGCCTTGTCAGCCACGGTAGATCAAGAGTTGCGGGTACCCTTTTATTGCGAAGAAAATGTGTGGCGTTTGGCGTATCGACAAAGACATTTCTCCAGTCTACACGGCTCAGTATCCAACAGTTGGGTCGTCTTTATCAGCAATGCCATTAAAAGTGTCCCCATGTTTTACCAACGAGCCAGTCCGGATCCCAATCGATCCGTATGTTGGGATTATCATGTCATTTTAGTGGTATCCAATCCAGCAGCACAAGCACCACAACATGCGTTTTTGGTGTACGATCTCGACAGTCGCTTGCCCTATCCTTGTCCGCTGACTGAGTACTTGCAATTCTCCTTTCCTTGTGATACCTGGCCAGCACCATTGCATCCCTTTTTTCGCGTTGTGGAGGCGAATTTGTTTTTACAGTACTTTTCCAGTGATCGACGACACATGTACCAAGCCAGTACCGGAAAGTGGAATGCACCACCTCCTCGGTATGCTCCCATTCAAGACCAAATGACCCAACAAGAAGACAATAGTTTGACACGGTCCAATTTGGATCAGTATCTCAACTTTGTGGCTCATCGACCCGTCCAGGAAGAACCCGGCAGCGTGTTGCAAGTCTATGGTACCATTTCGTCCTTGAAGCGATTGCGTCAGGAGCCCCACGAATCGTTTGTCGTCCCATGATGAAATCCATGAAACTATGTGATCCGTTTGGATCGACCGCTGAGGAACTGTACAGTCGGGCCTCGCGTTGGTGGACGGTTGCTTCTCGCTCTGCATGTATACAAGAGAGTCCGGCGACTACTATCCAATTTCCTGAACATGAACCAATAGATTGTTCCTATAAGCTGGAGTGAAAGAAAGGCTCTTGAATGTTGTGGGACCTTGCAGTTGTCTCCTTATGAGAAAGGTATGGTGCTGTAGGAGTAAATGGTGATGTAGGAGTAAGAATACTGCAACGACTACTCCTAGGAGCACTCCGAAGCCGAAGGGCTACTTTTACTCCTACCTCTAGGAGAGCCAAGAGGGGGTAGCCCACGAATTTCCCGAGCGGTTGGTATCTCATGATCTTTTGAACCGTTTGGAAGATTCGTTAACATTCCAACGTTGAGGTGTAATATGGCGAATCTTTTCCGTCATGCGACATGCGACGCATACACTGATATGTACTGATGTGTCAGGGTCATGGACGACGATGATCCCTGCAACCATATCATCACTCCGACCAATGAACTGCCTTCGAAACAGGAGAATGCGATTCGTGTGGCTTGGTTTCGTGGTTTTGGTGGCATTCTGTTTATGGGATAATGGTGGTTGGCGAGACAATCATGTCGGTTACCTGATTGGAGCTGCACAGGGGTTGGCTGCGGTACCCGGTCCTGCCCGGATCCCAACAACATACCGCAAGCTATCATGCACTCGAACAAGAGTCGCCTATCGGTTTGATGCATCACGGCCTTCATTGAGGCGATCGCCAGCATTGTTCCAACAACGAGAAAGCTCGGTGAATTCGGAGTACACTGAGAGATACAGCAAGACATTCTCGGAGGATCGAAGACAATGGCTGAAACTACTTGTCACCCTTCCTTCCATTGCGCTGATTACCACCAGTCCTGGCGGTTTCCCATTTCAAATTGCCTGGGCCGCCACTACCACATCTCTTGTCGAATTGCGATCGGATATGGTGCAGGCGTTGGAGACGCTGCAAAAACTCTTGGACAATTGGGAACGGGCGGTTATTGATTGTACCTATGCCGATGTTCCCCGAGAGCTGTTGGAGCAGAAAAACAAGGAACTCTTGTTGGAAAAGGCATCAACCTTTGCCCTCTTTGACAAGTCCGTCTCGGTCATATCCTGCAAAACTGTGGTGGGCACAGTTCGTGATTACTTGGGACGGACTGGCATTGGTCCAGTGGCCGGATTGGAAGCCAAATTAAAACAGGCGGTATCAATGGTAGTTCAAGATTCCAACGTCGACGATCTGGATGCTCTCGATGAATGGATTCAAACTGTGGAAGAAGTCCAGCGAGAACTCAATCGAGCCGATACCTTGGCCTACTCGGCACGACGAGACTTTACCAGTATGAACAATTTTGATCCACAAGACACGTCCAAAATCTTGGCAGATACGGAGAGCAACTTGGCTCTTTGTAAGGCGGCCATTCAAACGGCCGTGGACAAACTACGCGTGGTGATTGCATTTTTGCCAGAATCGTAGAGATGAATGAAATGACATGGACCATATACGTTGCTATGCTCAGAGGATGTGGACATTGTGAAAGTCTGGCTGCTAGCGCACTCACGACATACGCAAATGGACCTCTGTGCCATTTCTTTTCCACTGATAGACTGGATACTTTCCCCTAAATCATAGAGGGACTCCCAGAAACAATGCATGGGTGCCAAAAGAACACCCGCACTCCTAGATGATTAATGTATGAGTATGGGCAAACATCCTTTTAGAACCTCGAAGGCGCAACCTTTGCTGTGATCAAGCATTTCTCGAGGTCCATTCGGAATTATGGGAGAAGATGCGCTCGTTCAAAGAGTGTCGGCGATCTTTGACGGAGTTGATTTAGCATAGTTTCAAATCTCTTGATTCGAAATTTGTCATCAGCGGACGAACATTATAGTGAGCATTTGGGATCGTTGTCGACCGAGGACGCCGAACAACACGAAGTTGATATTTTTTATTTTTTGATATTGTGGAGGCGGAGGAACAGGAAACAGCATCTCTGTGTCACGCCAGCGTGCGTTCTCGAGCATTAATGAATATTATTAAAGCCCATTCCTTATTATGCCTTTATGTAGTACTGATAGCGTCAATGTCACGCGGGACAACATGAAACAGGGAGCAATAGTCGAGATCAAGAAACGGTTATGGCTCTTGGCGGCATTCTCTGTACTTATTCTGCACGCCTGTCGAGCCTATGTATTCGAATCGCCACAATCTTCGATAAGCACCTTTGGCGACGCAGTCCATGCGACGTTTCATGTGGCACCTTTGATTGATAGGCCGCTGTCCAAGAGACGGACGAGAAGCTGATTCGCGAGGATTAACACATAACCAAAAAGCTCGTCCGAAACCATCGAGGGAAACATCAAATAGAGGGTCAACAAGTTTTCTCTTGGAGCAGGAACAAACCATGGTCAGGTTACTCGGACGGACAACGCCAACATCGTCCGTCAGAAGTCTTCCGAAAGACAACGGATCGTCTCCCAGACATGATGCACCGAGCGTGAGTCTCTCAGAGCGAGGTCATCCTTCCAGGGATGGAGAGTGCAAAAGTGCAAAAACGTCACGAGCAACCAACGAAAGATTAGATCCGAGTGAATTTGATAGAGACAGGTCGATTGAAACATTGCCGAGAGTTCCTTTCACAACCGATTCTCCTAGCGTCGCTCATTTGGGAAAAGAACGATCTCTTAGAGAGTTTGTAAACGACGGCTTGATATCTTCCAACAGAGCGGCCCTCTTGCTGGGAATGAATCCAAAGTTAACCCTGCAAACCACAATGACACCAAAAGAGCTACATGCACAAGTGGGAAAGCTCAAAGTCAAAAGCCAAGGTGATGAAAAATCACGTCCATACAAGGCTGAGATAGCTTCACCTACTGGAAAGAAACTTTATGTAAAGACATTTGCGGATAGAGGTCAACGCACGACAAGCATGCAGTCTGACGCAGGAAGTCTTTGCACTGACCGCGCAGTCGTCCCGACGAACCAACTTGCTCATGGTCTTTATCACTACTCACCTCAACGACGACGATCCGACAAGAATAAAACTCCTCGGAGTGAATATTCCCCACGCGGCGGTACATTCGGTAGTAAATGGGACGACACAATAAAGAGAAGGGTTGCGGGAGATGGACAATCGGTAGATGAAAGTGAAAGCGGCCCAGGACCTGTGGATGTCGTGCAGAGGAAAAAACTACAAGAAGTCAATCGACCTCGTCCAATTTCCGTTCATAGCCCGACTAGTGGGAATCAGTACTTACAAGCATCGCCGAAAGAAGAGGTCAACGATGGGCGTCTACTTCGGCCCTTGGTTCCCAAAAAATCTGTACCTATCGCTTCTCCCACGGCCAAGCAGAAAACAAAGTCCTCACTTCCCCGTTCTCCCCGGGTCCAAGGCTCTCCCGCTGCTTCACAAATGCGGAAAACAAATGGTTCTAGTCAAAAGAAGGTGGAATCCGTAGAGACGAAGTCTCCGAAACCAGGGAACGTTGTCTCTGTGGATACAAGTGCCAAGCCACTCAAGCAACCGTTGCCAAAAGACAAAAGAGCAGAACCCTTGCCAAAAGACAAAAGAGCAGGATTTTGGTACCAAAGCAAGTCGCGGGAACGACCTGTTGACAATCGCGTCGATGTCTTGCTTCGAAGGAGTAGTACCTATGATCACGATGATGGCTCCGCAACTTCAGGAGAAGGAAGTCAAGAGGCCCCTTCGTTGGCAACCATTCCCACTTCCATTCATGTGGACGGCGAAAATAACGAGGTAGTTCTTTCGTTTGCAAGTAGCGACCCGATAAGCAATCACCCGTCATCGTCCGTTCGTTCAGGACAGCAAAGAGAACCTTTGGCCGAACAAGACACATCCTTGAGAAGTATCAAGGAAAGGGAGGAACGCCCGAAACCCAAGGGGAGTGACAATAAGAAGAAGCTCACCCCTGTATCGGACGCGAAAGATCCCAAACAAAAGAACAAAGTGCATTCTCAAGGGACACAAAAAGCGAACCAAAAGAAGCGGTCGATGAACCTTCTACAGCAGAAATTGGAGGAAGAGACAACGATAATGCTCATGTCATTTTCAGATTCAACCGATGACAGTCTTTTCTCAATGGATTCTGAAGACAGTGGCAACGGTTCCAGATCCATTTCTACAGGTAGTTCTGGTAGTTCGAGCGAAGATAGTGGCGCCAGCAGCAGCTACAACCAATCCAGATACGAAGTCACTTCTGTGTCCAACCTGAGCGAGATGCTCCATGCTATGGATAAAGGAGCCCGCGTAGCCTCTAACGGAAACTTTGACACGGTGGAAGCAATGGAGACATCGGACAGTCACGACGGCGAAGACACGGTCGACAATTCCACGATTGCATCCTCGGTTATGCATCGACGAAACCGATGGAATGATAACAATACGCGCGATACTTTGAGCATGCGCCCTACCATACTAGAAGGGGTGGTGGACATTCACACCGATTCCATAAGTCCGAAATCCACTTTTGCCAGTGATACTCGCGACATTGGTACAAGAGGAAGCAACGCCACCGACTCCCGGCAAAGGCCGTCCTACTATTACCAGAATACACAACAACCCTTCTCCCCCAAACGCCGAATCATGAAATTGTTGGGACGATATTAAGTCTGCAAATCGAAGGGTTCTTATGACGTTTCGCATTTTCTTCATGTCTCGTGTTCTTTGCGTATCACCTACGAGCTACTTGATACTGGGCAATAACTGATACCAGGTCCATTTAGCTTAACTTCAACCTCCAACTCTCGGCTCGATTTCTGTGAATTCCCATCACTGAATTTTCAGGGACCAACTTATCCGAAGCTCTCTCGATCTAAGCTATTGTGAAAATCATCATCATGATTGCATCCTCCAAAGGATCACGCCACTGTGTATGGATATTGAATGAGATTTTCCACATACTTGAGTCGCAGCCCTAGCGTAACTCGCCTTGTATCATAAACCTTACATAAGCTGTATCATCTCTTGTGCCTTTCGTTGTTGTAAAAAGGAAATCCAACCACAAGCGAATAATAAACTTTGATTCTGGAACCAGCTTCAATCTGATCCCTAGACAGCTTGCAAAGTTCATCCAAAGTCCCTTTCTCCCCCAAGAAAACCGTGACTTGGTGCTGCAACTCTCCCCATTGTGTGATACTTTGCTGGACTCGCTAGCTTCTCTGCATTCTCTTCTTCATCTGACATGACTAATATGACCGCAACGATCCCGAAGACGGTTGTGCCATGGATTGCGGTGTTGGTGGATGAGGCCGTTGTTGCTGCTGAGCCGATGATCCAGTACTTGCCTGCGCCGCTGCCGATGTGGAGGGACCCGTCGTGGCGCGATTGGAGGTGGTACCAGTGTTGTTGTTGTTGTTGTTATTATGGTTGGTTGTGGTGGAAGGTGAAAAGCCAAAATTGACATAATCGGGTCGTTCGCAGGCCCGATATTCATCGACCAAATTTTGCACCGTTTCACGAGCATGATCAAATTCATCCAAGGATTCGGCAAACATGGGTTCGCGTCGGTAGGGATCCAAAAAGGCATTGCGTTTCTTGATTAAATCGTACTGTGTGAGTAAGCGGTCAAACAACTCGGCCATACTGGTATGATTGGCCAACAAGAACCCAGATACCTTGTGTCGTGTTTCGACAAAGGGCGATTTGCGTGCCAAGGCTACTTGCACCGATGCCGGTCCCCAGGGAATAAAGTTGAGGGACGATTTGTCGCGAATACGTTGCAAGGCCTTGTGAATGTCGGTAGGATCAATCGATCCTCGTCCACCGCCTCCACCTTCTTGAATGATATTGAGCATGGAAATATAGCACCCCGAATTTTTGGTATTGGCTGAGACCATGACATTTTTGGGTTGGGTCAAACGTCGCATGACATCCAAGACGGTAGTTTTGCGAATGCCTACCGACAAGAGTTCTCCACCCGATTCTTCGTCTGCTGCCAATTCAATGGGCGTATACCCGGTCATGAGGAAATGACATCGCGGAGTGGGAATCAAGGTGGCCAACAAACCAATCAAATCATTGTTCATATAAGAGGGATATCGCAAGGTGGTTGTACTCGCGGCCATAATGGTGGCCACCAAGGAATTCAAGTGATCGACCGTTGGATTGGCAATGCGCAAACGTTCGACCGCAATGCGATTGAGGGCCATATTATCCAGAACAACAACTGCATCAGCATTCAAGGTCAAACGTTTCAAGGTTAGTAAGGAATTGTAGGGCTGCACCACCACATCCGATTGTTGATCTTGCCAAGAGGGAAATACACTGTAAGTTTGGACCAGTTTTTTGGGAAAATGGTCATTGAGGCGTTCTAAAAGATAGGAACCCATTCCGCTTCCTGTTCCGCCAGCAATGGAATGGCACAAGACAAATCCCTCGAGTGAATCGGAATTGTCAGCTTCCCGATCCATCATATCAAAGACTTGTTCGTGAAATTCTTGTCCCTGTCGATATCCACTCGCCCAATTGTTACCCGCTCCACCACCATCGTGCGAACAAAAGACATTTTCTGGATTGAATAGTTTTTGATTGGAATGCGCCAATTTGTGCAAGACGACTCGTGGTTCCAAATCCATCAACAAGGCTCGAGGAGTATACCGATCGTCGTCCGATTGATAGAAAAAGACATCTTTGCGATCGTCAATCATGGAAGAGGCGGCATTCGTGGCTGTCACACCACTTCCAAAGGGAGAAGTGGTGGCGTTGGATGGCAATTCCTTGAGTGTTCCATCTCCTGGATTAATTCCGTGTTCCAAGCATAATTGCTTCCAGAATTCTCCTCCAATTTGGTTGCCACACTGACCCACTTGAAGCTACAAAGTAGTAAGGCAAACATGTTGAGGGCCATTTATTTCCAATATGGTAACATGAACTAAGAACCCCTACTTACAGTAATGATCTCACGAGGCATGGTTTCCAACTTGTCGGAACAGAGTGAGCGACAAATGCAAGCTGAGGCGTGTCGAGAAAGATTGCGAGGCAAAAAAATGAGGGCGAAAAAGCAATGACGACCCTTGTTTGAACGACATGCACCCCCTCATTTCAGTAAGAGGGGGCGTAAAAGGGTGGGACGGACGGATCATTGGGGGGCAGCGCGACTGTTTGCCACCTTTTCGGAACCGGTGCATCATCGTCACCACCGGGGGTGTCATTCGCTCCAGCTTGACTGTAGAGTATTGTGTACCAACCAAAACTTTTTTTGAAGTGGTATTGATCTACCCCCAAGCAGGGGTGAGTGAGTCCCGCGTGATCGAATACGCTGCGCTTGTATTCCTCAGACAAATCGTGTATTCTATCGCTAGTCCTCATTACTCACCCACGCTGGGGAGTAGGTATTGATCGCACCGTCGATATCCCGGAAACACCCAGACTCGCAAAACGTGGCGAAAAAAGCGAAGATAAAATTCATATAACGGCGGCATTTATATTGTCGGCATCCTCTTCTTCTTGCTTCTTGCTTCCGGTGTTGTTGCTGTCGTTGGGTTTGTTGGAACGATATACGACAACCAAGACTACAACGTTACTTTGCCCAACGCTCTCGTCCCTTGGTCCCCTGTGCTAATTGAACCATGGCCCCTCGACAATTGTCCTCTCAATCCTCCATGGACGAGTTGTCTGCTGGAAGTAGTAGCAGCTCCATGGTGGGCGACGACGGTGGTACGAGGCCGTTGATTTTTCACGATCATGGGGGTCCCACCGAATCGTCTCTGCTCAAGGGAGCTCCGGCAGCCCAATTGTCGTCCATTTCTAATACAACAACCACTTCCACAGTGTCATCGGAAGCATCGGAAGGTCCTACGCCAGCTCAAATAGAAGTCGCTCGCTTCCATCATGATTGCTTCAACCTTGTTGCATTGGTACGTAGCCCTGCTTTCTCCTGTCCACCTGTGTGACCTTGCAGCTGGTGGGAAAGCCTTTCTGATGTTCTTGAATTGTTGCATTCTGTCACTCTACTCGTTCTACCACCGATCCCCCCTTTTGGTCATTGGTATGGACTTGATTTCGATGCATTGCGTCTGTCGCATCTGCTTTTCAATGTGGGACATCTATACTACTGCGTATATGTATATAGCTTGTCGTGATTGCTTCGGCAGTCATTGATTGGGATTTTCCATTGCTGTTTCAAGGAGTTGGTAGTCTTGCCTACAAGGACAAGTACTTTTGGGTGACATGGACAGTAAGTGGTCAAGATGTAGTGATGTTACCGTCGCGATGGTCCAGGCAGTGACATATCCTCACGTCTTATCCGTGCCACAGACCATTTTGGGTTACTTTCTGATAGACTTGCTATGGGTCACCAGAATTCCGCATTGTGTCAAGAGTCCGAAAACCATTGTCCAGGTGAGTGACACGTCCTGTTTCCATTGTTGCCATGTTTGGGGGGCACAGAGAAGACTGTTGCTTACCATGGTTCCTTGTTGCCGGATGGACCTGCCAATGTTCCATTATGTTCAGCATCACTTTGTGGTCCTCTTTTACCTTCTCGGCCCTGTTCTTTGGCCGACGTATCGCTGGTTTGTCGGCCCTGTGTTGTCGGTCGAAATCAATACCTGGTTTCTTATTTTACGACGAGTGGTGTACAAGAAAAACATTGTCATGCTGTCGGATGCCGTATCCTTTTCCTTTTACTTGTCATGGATCATTATTCGATGTGGTGTGCATCCATTAATCCTGTTTGAATACTTGTGTCTGGCCAAGGAAAAGATTCAAGAGACGGGTCAACTGTGGCATTGGCCAATGATTATGATCTTTTTGCAATTTGTCTTGTGTTGTCTCAATCTGAAATGGTCGTACGATCTTTTTTGTCCCATTGTCAAGTCATGGTTTGTACGAGAAGAGGGTGCAAGAAGGCGGACTCCTTCAGTTGTATCAAATGGATTATAGTTACGAAATCCATGCTTTGTTGTGTCTGTTCTTTCCTTGGGAGCTCAACTCGAGAGGGACGAGTATGTTGGAACAACTTGAAGCCATGCGGAAATGGGGAGACAGGCTTTATTCTGTTGTCCATCAAGTCACTGGTCATCATGGCGCTGGCATTGTCACTTTGGATGTTATTGATGTTACCCCCGTCAGAAAAAAAGTTCCAACTTGCGCTGTCACGTTCCTACGATAGATCGGCGTTGGCCACGTCCATTTTCAATGTTGTTGTTTGTTTTGTGTTTGGTATCTTCCCTTTGAGCGAGGGAAGCAAGTTGCAACATGATCGAATCACCTACTGTACATTATAATCACAGCCTAACAGTCTGATTAAAGAACGAGGTTTCCGTTTCCACTCAACCCTAACACCGTCATTGCGATGATGATCTGTCCTAACAATCCATTGATTTTGTCCCGCCAATCCTCGTGGACTGTCACTTCTTTGGTAACCTGTGTGCTTTATGCCTACCCACAGGAGAAGCCCAGTATCATCGTTGCTATTTCCTCTGGTGTCATTATTGCTGTTGTTCTGGCTACTTTGGTAATGGTTCCTGGAAGAAATACACTCCAATCCAACAATGGGCTCTCGAGTATGGCAGAGGTTTGCAAAAGTTCATGTCGGCGGAAATCTTCATCGAGCTGCAACCAAACCCTGGACCACAAAAGTCAAAGATATTTGTCACCAAACAATGAAGGGACGACAAAGTAAACATGGCTGAAGTCCGTTCAGAAAGTGCTTGTGGATGGAGCATTATCTTGCCCGGCCCAGATACTCGTGAGCAGTGTTATCGAAACGAGAGTTAGATTTTGTTGACGGTGTAGGAGTGGTTACCTGTAGAGGTTAGTCCTACATGGGACTGTCACCGATTCGACTTAATAGCTGTCACCAATACCAGATTATTATCAGTGTATTCTCTAAATCCTTTAATAATGGTCGTAATTAAAAGAGCTGTTTGCCTCTGTTGGTAGTACGACCAATAAAAAAGAAAGACGATTCGTACCAAAATCGCATCCCAGTGTATGATATGCCGCGGTGCGTCTCAGTACGAACTCAGAACTTCTACAGTGACAATCCAAAACTTGGTACCAGCGGGAAGTCCATAAGGATTGCTGTTCGTCCCAACTTCTCCAGCAGCCACAAGTTCTTTCTGCCCGACAATGCGACCCACCACAAAGTTTGGCTCACCAGTCACACAATCTTTCGACAGATATCGATGAGGACAGTTGGTATGGAAGGCGAGATAGGTTCGTGGCTTGCCATCCTTGCTACCTCGACTCGCCAGCATAAACAGGCCAACATCTCCAATATCAAAGCTGCGGTGACTTATTTTGTCCCCAGCGGCTAACTTGCTGTAGTTTGACTCAGCTTGTTTCAGAGACTCAGCCAGTGATGTCGCTTTTGCATTCGCTTCTGCCAGCTCTTTGCGAAGGGCAGCAATTTCGACTGCAGCTGATGATGTTCCTTCTTCCTGTGGACTGATACTACCTTGATTTGCTTTCTGGTTTGCTGCTGCTTCCTCAAGGTACGCACGGGGTGGTTTTCCACCTAAGCGCTCAATCGTTTGTCGAAGAACAGCATTCTCATAGGCCAAAGTCTTGGCTTCCGCTTCTACCGCAGCTCCTTCTGCCGGATCGAATATAATACCGTCACCACTATGCTCATCTGCACTGACAATCAATTGATCTTGTTGCTGTTGTTGTGGATCTTGTGACTCCGGCTGTGCAGGACCCTGTTGTCCTTGAATCATTGTGTCTTCTTCAGGAATTTGTTGTTGCGGACGTGCGGCGTTGCCCCGAACCACTGTACTCACAACCATTGGATCGCCACCCGCCGAACCTTGCTGCGATGACGACTGATTTGGTCCAGCCACAACAGGGTGACTTTCTGCTGTCAACGAAGATGCACTGCTCACTCCACCCGTCTCAGCTGGGATTGGATGCATTTCAGTATCGGCAAGATGTGTTCCACCTGGTACGGTTGCAACGCCCACTGGACTGTCATCCGCTTCTCCAATAGTTGGGAGGGAGTCCAGTTCAATCACAGAAGGCATTTGAGGCGTGAATAATGGAGGTGGCGTAGCTAGAGTTGGTGCAAACAAATCGAAAAATGGTGGCATCAAGTGGCGACCTGGTCCGCGCAAGAACTTTTCTCGTGCCTTGACTTCATCCGTTCGCATGGCCGCAAGTCGTTCTACCATGGCGCGAGACAGCGAATTGACAGCTTGTCCATACGCTCGTCTTCGTCGAATCTCCGATAAGAAGGCCCGATACGACTCGGGGAGTTCTGACAAGTGCTCTAGATGTGTCATGTTTTCGGTTTGCTGTGTCATGGCATCGCGGACGACCACAACATTGCTCAAAACCCTTTGAATATTCGATTGTGTGCGACTAATTTCTTTCAGCCGCATCTTCATCCTTTGCATCGCTCGTGTCTTGGATTCTTCGACACGTCCCATGATCTCTTTCATTGTAGCATCGTCCTTGATCATGGCAGGGATAACATCTTTCGATGACTTAGATTTTTCTCCAAGGGGCCCAAAGGCGGCTTGGGTGTCATCGTCTCGATTTTCCGATTCCAAAGCTTTCATAATGGTATTGACGACATACGAATGGTCTGCTGTCAGACGATCGAGGCGTTCGGACTGAGCATCACGGCATTGTTTCATCTCCCCTTCCACAAGATTCCACAATGTCTGCACTTCCTCTTCGGCCTGACGATCTTTGGCAGCTTCCTCTTCGCGTGACGCCGTGGTTCCAAGATCACCAAATGCCGTTTCCAACTCGGCAAACAATGCTGCTAAACGCTCGTGACCTAATGCACACTGTTGCGACCAACTCCGTTCCTTCTCCACAGGCACTGTATCCAGCAAGGTTTCCAAGACTCGTCCCGAAGAGCGCGCCATGCTGACCAAGGAGGAATGCAAGTCTATGGTCGCAAGTTGCGATAAAATCGATTCAAAGCTTTGCAACAAGTTGGAGTGTGCTGCGAGTTTAGACTGAAAGGAGGCGGTGAACTCGGCACGGGTCCGTGTGGCCGTGTGGTAGTGATCGGCCAAATTGGACACGGCCGCTCGCAAGGCTCGGGCAATCACCGCTTGCTCTTGGACACAGGTACGACAGGCAGCCAACCTCAAGTCAGCTCCATCGGCAAAGGCTCGACCCTGAGCCAAGTACAGCATGAATTGGCGCTCATAGGCCGTTAAGGCCTGATGAAGTGGGGGCAATGTGGCGGTGGAGGATGCCACATCAATGTTGAGTGGACTGGGACCAGGAGCTTCGGTAGGTAATTTGACATCTTTGGGTTGCAACAAGCAAATAGGACTTTCTGCAGTCGACGATTCGGAGAGAGATCGTTTCGAGAAAAGGAATAACCGGCGGGCCCCCGTTCGTTCAGAGCCGGCTAAGATCTTACTGTCTACAGAAGATTGAGACTTTAAAACAGGAGGAGGAGTTGTTGTCGTGTCTTCCTGTTGATATTGGTGTTGCGGTGGTTGTGAAGGAGCGTCTCTGGATTTGTCGTCGGGAATCAAGTCGTCTTCTACATCACCTAACCGCAGTGCATTCAATACTTCCTCGGACTGGAGGGTAGCATCTTTGGGAACCTTATACGGTGGACCCAGAAGCAATATTTGATCCGATGGTGGAATCGCAGCTGCCAAGTGGGCTCTCAAATTGGCCACGCTGTATCCATAGACATCAACAATAGTGATTATACATCGAGGGGACAAACGAACACGCTGTCAGAAACTTTGAAGAGAACTCATGACTCATGATCCAAGGGTTCCTCAATGACACCAAAAAGCACATAGCCAATGCGACAATTCAAGTCCTTTGAAGCTGAGTCGAACGCATTGTCCACGGTAGCCAGACGACGACCTTCGATACTCGTCCTCCAAACCCACACGAGTCGTGTGTCCATCACTTCGCTCGCACAACAACAAAAAGACGCTTGACAGAAAACTTACGTCAATTCCGATGGAAGCAAGGTAATTCGAAAGGTCACCCCGGTTTCAGCCACAAGTACTCGAAGTGTAACACCTTTGGCTGAAGGATAGGTGGCAATGGTCGGAACCATGGTGCTCCTCGTCTACAAGATGGCTTTTAGGAGTTCATTGATGGAGATCTAAAGTGTGTTGTGTTCTGCAAAGTGTCTCGCTTCTGCAAAAATTTCAGTCCATAATCAGCATTTTTCTTTGTGCGGCTTTTGTGCTTTTTTCCTATCGACTGTGTCATTTCTCCTATTTCTTAAGGACTACCCAGATCTACTGTTCAAAATTTGTTAGAGAATTATAACAATAAATGTTTCGACCGCTGGAAATTAAAAGAAATTTCGAAAGAGTCCGTCAGTTTTGTTGGTTGTTCGTGGGGAAGAATTCCCCGTTGACGTAGACGCGAATCACAATGACCATGAGCGACTGGTCAATCTACCGAAGCTATGTCCCTCGTTTGGGGAGGTCATTGAATTCACTATCTCTAGTCTCTAGACAACACAAACAGAATGAAAACCAATGAATGGTCCAAATAATGTCTATAATTATCTTGTGGTATTTTCAGAGTAGCAGCTATGATGATTCTGGCGCCGGAACAGGTCCTGTTGATGACAACGAAGACTTAGAGGAAGACCCATCCGGTTGCGGATTATTGTCTGCTCCTCTCCGTTGGAATAGTCGATTGAATAGAAAGGGTCCCCACCAGATTCGACCGGTGAAGCACAAGGCCCTAAATATTTGAAAAATACCAAACAAGAGCCACACTTGACCCACCGACCCTTTGCGCATTTTAATCACCAGCAAGGCGGGAGGGAGCATGGCCGTACTCAACAGGTACACCACAGCCAAGAATCCCAACTGTCGTCGCGCCAACAAGACACCTTCTCCCACCGCCACAGGAGCCCAGGCAAAGGCACCCAACCATAAATACTTGGCCAATGGCTTGACAGCGTTTTGAACCGTGGTGTCGCTGGTCAAAATACCACCAAAGTACGCTGGAATCAACGAGACAAGACTCGCAATCCCGGCGGCCGACAAGAAACCCAGTCCCAACAAAGTCGTCGATACCCGTTGGGCTGCATGTTCCCATGGTTTCACTTCCGAAAACTGTTTCGTCTTGTCTTTCTGCTGTTCCATAAAGTTTTGAATGGGTGCCAAGAACGGCGGCAAGAAGGTTTGCGCTGTTTGACTAATCACTTCCAAAAAGGGACTGCAAAAGAAGAGTAAACTCAGAATAATTTGATGCGCAGCCAATGGTGTTGGTTGTCCCGGAACACCTGCTGCCGCGTTGGTCATGAAACCAAAAGCGGCCAGTTTGCCCAAAATCAATGTCAAGACGGGAGCGGCAAAACTCAAAAAAGATTTGGAAGTGACCATCGTTTGGTTGTTTTTCTTTTTTGCTTGTTCTTCCATTTGTGTCGTTTTGCGAGTGCCAACGATTCCCAAGTGGTGGTCATGAACTAGTTTTCGTCGTGCGGGGACCAACAGTGCCGCAGTGGCGGCCCATTGTGCGACCGTTGTGGCAATGGCAGCTCCGGTCAACCCCAAATTGAGACGGTTCACCAAGAGATAATCTCCCGAAACATTAATCACGGTCGAATACACAATTGCAATCAAGGGTGTCACAGAATCTTTGGCACCCAACAAGGCCGCCTGCAAAACACCCAATAGCAAACTGGTGGGCATGTGCAAGGCTCGGACGCGGACGTAGTATGTGGCCGACTCCAACAGCTCCGGTGTCGTTTCTACGGCATCGGCCCCAATGTACAAACGCAAGAGTGGTCTACAGACGGTCAACAAGAGAATCATGATGGCAAATCCACATTGCAACGACACACGTGCCGCAGTGCGTACCACCGACTCAGCCTGGATGTTAAATGTTTCCTGACTATCATCCTTTGATTGATCGACCGAGGAAGAAGCACGGGCCGACGAGTACAAATTTGTCGTTGCCACATTCAGAAAGGCAAACAGGTACGTGGCTCCGTCCATAAAAGTTGTGGCAGGCCCCAAAGCTTCAGAAAGAAATTGTAGAATCAGCAATGTGAGACGATATAAATATGAAAAAGCATGACTGACGAAAAGGGTTCATTGGTGCCAACCCACCTGCCAATCTTTTTGCGGACATATCCGGGGAGCCCGAAAGACCAACAAACGAAGTATCAACCAAAGACAGCAATGGGCCTGCAATCCACAATCCCAAACAGGGCAAAGCAAATTTCGTATATTGCAAAAGGGTTGGCATTTCTGGTAGTTTTCCAAGGGCGACATTGTTGTTCTTGCTGGACTGTGAGTTTGTTGATGCCGTTGACGACGGCGTCGTCGACGCGTTTTCCTCCAACTCTTCCTGTGCTCCACCCCGAATTGCTTCTACCGTAGTACCATCAGGAAGTCGAGAGTTATCTGTTCTCTCGAGGGGAATGGCATCATCGGATGTGATTGAGGCTTCTTGGCTTTCTTCATCGACATTCGTGTTGGTTGTGGCCGAAAGAACAGTGGCTGTTTGAAGTCTTCGAGATCTAGGAAAGATCAATGGCTCGCATGCCGATGATGCCGATGGAAGGGATGACGAGAGTCGCCTACATCGTGAGGCAGCGGTTGTCTTTCTCGCAAACTCCGCTAGAGGTGGAGTTGAGGTGGAGTTGCCAAAGCTCTTCCTTGACTCGCTTGCAGAACTGCCAGCCAAAGAATAAAAACAATCCTCTCCATCATCCTCCGTCTATTCGTTCGATCCATTCGAACAGAACTGGACAAGGACAAAGACACGACAAGGCGTCGAGAATCTTCGAATGGCATTTGGCCATTCATGCCGATCGCCCACCGCCATCAAAACCTCCAAGATCCTGCGACTGCGACGTACGTACTCGGACAGGAGTCGATATGACGTCACCATATCCCTCAAAAGCGACCCGACACCAGACCCGAATCCAATGGACCGACTGACATGGCTCCATCGATCCCAACGAGAATTCTGGTAGATTCAAGACTCCAAACCCGAACACTCCGAAGAGCAGGTCTTGTTGATGTCAAGGAATGTCGCGATTCATAGGCCTGCATACAATTCTCGGAGTCGCACCGAGTACCGCTTCGTTCTTGATCTGTCCGAGTCACCGTTCTGAACCCTCGGTATCAGTGTCCACTGCTTAGCTGTTTTTTGTCTGTGCCACCTTCATAGGTTCCCAGGTGGACACAGACAGAAAATTTCACTTTTCGTCTGTCCTTTTCACCAATATGGTTCCTCGTGCTGGTGGAAATGCCGGCGTGCAAGTGACAGTTGGCGATTAGCATCTTCCTGTGACCGTGACCACGATTCAAATTTGGAATCCTTTCACACGACTCTCGTCTCGTCACAAAAATCTCACACGCGGTGTCAAAAACATCGACATTGACCATGAAACGAGCTCTTTCCGAATCCTTGCGACCTGAAGCAGTATTTTGGTTTTTCTCTCTTGTTGCTTGTTGTTTGTCTCTTAGCTTCTTTCATGTCCTGTATAGTTTTCTCACACGTTATCTCATTAATCTTTGTCCCTGTTAATGTTGATGCTTGGTGCTCCTTTTATTTTGTCGCAATGAAATGGAGGACAAGTCATTGTCGGCCGTTTGCCACAACTTCTCCTTGCTTTAATCGTAGTGCTGTTTGATTGTTGGCTGGTTGTGTTCTTATTTTTGTAGCATGTTTTTTTACTGTCATCATTGTGCTTCGCCCATCTCCATGTCGACCACAGATCAAGAACCTTTCGTTGTGTGTCGGATACTCAAGTACCTAAACCTAGAGATGACGACAAACTGAGGCAGCTTGTTGCCACTAGGCCTACTCAAACTAGTCTTCATAGATCACAGAGTCGATCAGATATGCTTCAAGATGGCCTCAAAGCTACACCAGAGTGTCATGGTTGTTGAAAGCACGGCAATAAAACGCACGATCTTACAAAATCTATGAAAGATTAGAACTAAACTTCTGATAGAAACTCCTAAAATACTCCTACAAAGAAATGAATCTCTATGTGGTCTTTAATTTTAAGCCGAGGCTCGAATGGAGAATTGGCATTCCATAGGCACAAACATTCACTCTCAATGAAGTGGACAGAGAGAGAGACAGTTGTCGAATGTCGAATATCAGAAGAGAAAAACGAATACAAGTGTGAGGGAGAAGTTAGAATGACAGTACAAGAACTGTTGTTGTCATGGAAACATTTTTGTACGTTCAAACTTACCTCAATTGCATGAAAGGCGACAATTCATGCCATGCCATTGTGGGTGATGGCCTCTGTATGATTTTATGGGGGATTCGGATGGCGCATTCTGCAAAGACCAACCAACCGTCATCCACGCAGGGCCGCTTGCTGGGCATGCGTCTGATTCATGAACTGCGAAAACTCCAGCTGTGTATGCGTGCCAATTTGCAATTTAGTCATTTCCATTTGCGTCAAAAAGGAAATTTTCTGTCTGTGTCCACTCGGGAACCTATGAAGGTGGCACAGACAAAAAACAGCTAAGCAGTGGACACTGATACCGAGGGACTCATTCCGCATGGAACAAGATTCAATCACCCATGTCTGGCCAAAATCTGAATGTTCCGTGTTCCATTGACGCTGCCGTGCCAAGATGAGTACAAGAATCTTCGCATAGGTAGATTCCGAAATGACCAGTGGCAAAACCACAGATTCCGTCTTGTTTCAGGCGCGACTGTGTGGCTCTTGATTCTCTACCACACACAACACGTCAAATCTCTCGAATCGTCCACGTACACCCGACGTGGAAAAAAATTAAAACACAAAGTTGCTCCTCCACCATCGGAAAACACAAAATCAAAGACTGCAACAAGTCAAACACCCGAATCAACACCTTTTCAACGTTTTCCTCTTATCGTCAACACAATGAACCGAAGAATGATGAATGAAGCCGAATCATCACAAGTGTGGTTGACCTCAAGACCACGATCCAGAAGACCTCGCAGTGAGGCCATTCCCATCAAGAGCAAGTCGCTGTCCATCAAGATGTCATTATCAGAACCAGTTTCCTCCAACGACAGTGTCGCCTCGACCGACTCAGACTCCAGCGCCGACCGGAGGTACGAGTTTGCCACGTGGCAAATGTACAATCGCATCATTGACTATCGGCAGAGGAATCCCCACACTTGCCGATATCAGAATCAGTCGGAAGAGGAGGATGGCTTCTCTTCCTATGAAGACTCAAACTTGGTGGGACGAGAGAGCACGTCGCGAGTTGCCGCATCAAGTCATCAACGAATGATGATGGAGAATCTTGACACTTCGGTCGAGGACGAGATATTTGATTTGGAACTGTAACCCCGTGTACATACGTTTTTGTTCCATTCACAACTATCATAAACATAGAAATAAAATTTTCTCTACGTCTTTGCTCCAATATACTTCTTATTGATTGAATCAATTGATGGTCGAAACGAATCTTCCCCTTCCAGGACCATTGCAAAACTTCCCCCATTGACACGTCCGCCTTGGTATGGAAAACTACAACTATCGTAAACCGAAGTGTTTCTTGTGTCACCTAGGTGCATCTACTACTCCTAGCCTCTCATGGACAAACCAAAAGTTAAAGGCACAAGTACAAAAAAGTTTCCGATAGCCAGCAAAATGATAATGCAGGCCATTTCAACGTTCTTTTGCATCTTAGCGCCTATGTGCAAGAAAACCGCCCGATGGGATGGCGGCGTAGATTGCTTGTTGGTTTCGTTTCGCTCCCGGGACACTGGAACGAAGGTCGGGAAATGTACAAGGACGATCCAGGGTCGATTCACTACATTGATCAAAAAATGACGTCGGAAACCATTTGTTGACCAGACCAGAGCTATTTTTGCCAGACCAACAGGAAAGGAGTAGATTGTGATACAGGTAGTTTTTTCATCTCTACAACGCGCCACCGATACTGTAGGGTGCCTAAAACTTGAATTTGACACGAGGATCACGGTCTGCAACGACAAAGCAAGAGCAGCATTGACGAGAGTGTTGACCGCAACATGGACATCGCGCAAACGAGAAAACGTGAAAACAAGATAGCTTGTCAGTCAAACTCAGACGTATCAAGAAACAAAGAGCACACATTTCAGAATCGCAAATGCATCGAAAACGACAATGCCAACACGGAAAGAGCCATGGTCCGACGACGTCCCACGTGTCCTCGTTTGGTGACGACTTTTTTCCACAACGTCAGCGAATCCAAACATCACAACAAATCACGTACCAACATTCTCGTAGAGTTGATAGAGCATTTCTGCCGACTGGACAGGTGCTTGAACCGTGACAGACAACCATTTGCCCAAAGCCCGGTGTGTAAAGGGAACTTTTTCGATGGAAACTTGACAAGATTCGGCCACAATGGCCACCATTTCCTCAATGAAATTCCCTTCATTGGCACCCACAATTTTGAGGGTAAAGTCGCAGGGATACTCCACCAAGGCTTCAAAGACTCGAGATTTTTCACCCGTTTCTTCATTGGCGTACAAAGTATAGCCCTGATCGTCGTATTCGGGTTTGCGGGGATCGTTCAAACTCTTGGGACCAATCGCCACATAGGGCTTTTCGCTACCTTTCTTTGAGGGCTTCCCAAACCCTTGTCCTGCGGTTGGTACTCCATTAATGGTGGAAGGTTGGGACGCCAGACTGGGACCTTTGCGTTCTCGCAGCAGCTTGATAATGTTCGATTCGAAGGGATCCACCGAGTCGGATGTGTCTTTTGCTTCCTCTGCGGTTGGCTTTTCTGGTTCCTTATCATCACTACTATCGTTTTCATCATTTTTATCATCTTGCGGAACTGGATTGAAAAAGGATCCAGCTTGTTGGGCCCAAAGACGAACCGACCGAGAGGACGACGTCCCCCCAGTCAGTGGTGGAGTAGATGACAAGGACATGAAATCTAGGGTGGACTGCTCGCAATCGCAGTGTCTGGCTCCCCGACGTCGCCCTGTTGAACCAATTGCCGAATGTCTCGTGGTAGTGGAGATAAAGCTTGTGCTTCTTGTCCTTTCCTTACTAAAGTAACTCGGATGATAGTAGAGGTCATTGGCATTGGCATGTGCCACCGGCGAGGAGAGGGCGAGGACGGCTATTGACAAACAGAGAGCCACAATGACCCAACCCCTCGACAAGCAATCGCATTGACCGATCAACATTTGAGTTCTCTCGGTATTATTACGTCGTCTAAACCACACCAAGAACCGCAACAAGAACACGACAATGGATCTATGATCTTTTTGTTTGGACACTTCTAGTCGAAAATGTGGGCGGAACGCGGAACCATTTTGTGGTTGCGTGTTCAACCCGACGACGGTCGGTCGGTGACCAATGGCCGCAATACATAGCTCATCGAAAAGCAGTCCGAGACATAACGACAAACTGTCGGGTCGGGAAGACAATTCTGAGGTCAAGCAAATCGAAAAGCTCTCGACACTGCAGCGTTGTCCCCCAAAAATTTGGAAATTTAGTAGAAACAGTACCAAGTTCTACGTGGATCTTTTGAAGAAAGATACCGACCATGGCCGAAGAGGTGCCCAAGTCCACTCTCGCCATGGACGACGCAAGTACCGACACAGCATCGGCACATAATCACTATACCAAGAAGTATGTCGGAGAAGAGAAAG
>OX337231.1:0-18507 GCA_946965045.2 Epithemia pelagica
AAAATGAAAGAGGAGGCGTTTGGGTAGAAAAGTATCTCAGCAACGGTGCGTTACGAGTAATGTGAGATAGTTTACTGAAATGAATTGTGAGTAGTATCGAGTTGCCCACAACAAACTCAAAACTTTTGATTGCGTTGGGCGGAGAAGCAATCATTTTCTTGACACGATTTTTGGTTATCCAAGTCTCCAAGATTTTTGAAAAGACTGCCCATAGCAGGTTTCTGAACTTTGGTCTAGGCTGTTCACGGCGTGGGGCATTCATGATGCCAACCGAAACAAAGATGCAGTCAAGAAGCCAAAAGTCTCATCAACCATGTTTCACCTGAATCTCTAGTTGGTATGTCAAGCAATTACAATGTCATTCCGTTTGGAATCAAACGTGAGCTTGTGGCTGTTGTCTCGCGCTCCCCCTCTCTCACATGACAACCAGCAAGCGTTGTTTAGGTAGTCCATAATCAATCTGACTCTAGGAATAGACAGACGCCTCCGTCGTCCAAGACAAACCAACTCTTGCGTGCAATGCATACATATAATATGAAAGATCTATTGCGATGGATTAGTCGTGCTAGCTATTAGTCCCTCATAGCTGATACCAAAAGAGAGATGAAGTCCGATGGCCAAAACAACTTTCAGTCTACTTTAGACCGTTGAGAGGATAGAATTGGTTTTGTTGGTGGCACCAAAAAATGGGTCAGTGGCAAGTGCAACTACCGGTTCCAGGTCCTGTGGTGTTGGTGTTGGTAGCGAGTCTTGGCGCGTAACGGGTCGATTTGGAATCTGATCCTCGTCGTCGCCTTTGAAGAGGTCCTTTACAAACTTGTCGAACACCAACAATTTCTTGTATTGCTGGTAATTCGTTGGAGGGAAGTTTGCCGCTGGTGTATCTTGGAGATACGATCTCTTGATGCCCCATGTACCGATTGGGTTTCCGGTGGCATCGATTTCGTTGTTGTCACCAGCGATGGGTGTGCTCCGTAGTCGCGCAAATTCGCGAACTTTGGACACGAGGCTTGGTTGGTCCCCAAACGAAGTTCCCGAGGCGATTTGGGCTTTTACAAAAGCGCCATTCTGCGAAAAGTCGACAAAGTAGGGGGATGAAATTCCGTTGGCATCCGGTTCGCATGCTTCGTGGGCCTCTCGACGCCAATCCCAAAACCGTTTGATCAAGTCATCTCCCAGGCCACCGACGGCCATACGTGGAGAGCCCCAGTCTTCAATGCGATTCGCCTGGCCTTGCATAACACAAGAGTCTTCCAGAGCAATGTGGTAGTTCCAGTTGTTGACCAAAAGAGTGAGGATGGGTCGGACGAGTGGTATCCCTGTGATTGTCGAAAGAATGGGTCCTCTTGGAAGATGCTGCCGAAGAAGCACCCGCGTTCGATGAGGCGCAACAGGAATAATTTGAAACTCTTCTTCAAATCCACTGACCCCGCCGTGACGAACGATATTAGGAGGGTCAAAACGGATAAGCTTTTTTGGTCGTCCATCCTTTTCAATGGATCCCAAATGTCCCATCCCACAGTCATCTGTGAAAGCCTTGAGCTTCAATTTTGGTAGATTTGAGTTCTTCATGCCAATACTCTCGATTGGCGGGATACTCCCGTCATGTAGAAAGAACAAGTGTGGAGAATCGAGATTGTTTTCGACAATGTACGAGTAGTCGACAGCGTAATCCAGGACGGTGTCAATCGTGACAGTCTCCATATCCCCTTTGCGGCGTGTTGGGAGCAAGGAAGGATCAGCTTCCAACACGTTGCCCCTCCAAACATAGACCAACCCATCGTGTTCCACAACAGCGCGATTATTCCCACAGTTGGTTTTGGTCACTGACTTGAGAAAGTTGGAGCTGCCCGTCCTCGCCATGACATTCGCGTCTTCATCAACCGTGTTGAGCGTTGGAATATTGACGCACTCTCCACCCTTTCCAAACCTCCACCCGTGGTAAAAGCAGACGAGTTCGCCATTTTCGACTTTTCCCATGGACAGAGGAACTGATCGATGCGGACATACATCCGCCGTCGCAACAAGCTCGCCCGCCGAGTCGCGATAGATGACAATGGGCTCTCCCCATAGCCTTGTTCCAAATGGTTTGCCATCTGATGTTTTCCGTCCCAGAACGGCATCCAGCGGTGTCTCGTAACCATCAATCTGCCAGGTGTAGGCGACAGCGTACCAGACCTTGTCAAAGCTCGGCTTCTTCAACAACACCTGGTTATTGCTCTGAGTCGGTGTGTACGACTTGACTAGGCCGTCGACGCGGCTGCTAATGTGCTGGGCAATCTTCCCTTGTTGAGAAACTTGATTCAGCTGGCCTTGGGCAGTCTTACTGGAACGGGACGCTGCTAGGCAAAAGTGAACGGCACCTCCCCATCGTGAACGGTGCTCCAAAAGATCCATGTTTGCCGTCTTGTCAAAGAAGATGGAAGCCTCGTTGGTGAATGGTACACTCACAAAGGGTTTGAGACTATCCGTCATGCAAACCATACACTCAGCACCATTGTTTCCTTCTGGGGAACAAAACTGGAAAATATCGGGCATCATGTTGCGAATAGCGTCCTCATTGACGTAAAATAGAACCGCTTCGGAAACAAACAAGGTGGGAACACCCACTTGGAGTCCTCCTTTCTCTCGTAGTGTGTCAATAATGCCTACCGGAGAGTCGCCGCCACAGTCATTCAAATCAAATGGGACAAGTTTGGGGCCTTTCCCTTCCAGATCCCAGGTAGGGTCATGCTCGTCTCGAAATTTCGCGTAGAGTTTCTCCTTGCCAGCGCAGACATCCGGCAGGTCCACTTCCATAAAGTTGATTTTGTCGTCGTGCGCGTGACGAAATCTCAAGGATCTCGTGTCGTATCCTGCACCGAACAAGACGATATTGCACTCGACGGCATTTCCAGACTCATTGGTACATGCTGGACTTGTTAAAAAGTGGTCGACTGCGTTGTCAATAAAGTCTGTTCGTGCTTGAATCCATTCGGTAAACTTGACAATGGGATCGAACAAACGACTGCCACCCTCGGTGGTAACCAGACCGCGTGTGGTCGGTGGAAGAAACTTTTCTGCGACATCATCTTGGATCATGCCTCTCTGGTTCAGGAGAGCTCTCACCCAAAGAACTCGAAGGTTCTTGCTGGAATCGCTAATGGGATCTGGATCGAACGCATGAAGGAAACCAAACGCAGCACCAGTAAACGCATCGGAAAGAATTCCAAAAATATTTTGTGAATCGGCCTCGCTCGTCTGCCCGGGTGCTTGCTGCAGTCTACTAGAGCTCGAAGGCAGGCCCGTGGCGCTACGAGCCGCCAAGTGTAAAGGAGCCGTAAAAGCATGCGAGCTGACGGCAAAGAAAAGACCGAGACAAATCAGAACGGATCTGTTTTTAGGCGTCATGGTCCCTCGTTTAGCTGTCTTGGTGTCGGCAATCGAAAAAAAGGTATCTTGGTGGTTGATGTTTTGATTGGGCACGGCGTGCCGTGAGCCGCGAGTGCCGATTCTCGAAATCTTCTTGGATGCATGTTCAAGATGTCAAGAATTCGGGTTCGGTCCATCTGCTACAGATGGTATCTTGTAGTGTACTCCTAGGAGTACTTTTTTAAGGAGGGTCCCCCGGCGCGTAGGTCATGAATACGCGTGGAAGCTTTTGAGACACCCCGTCTCAAAAGCATTTATGATTTATGACTGCCATAGTATGGCATATTCCACACAGTCTCCACGCAAAGGGCTTCCACGCGTTTTGCTCTGTTACAAACATATCCTCTCCGAGAGGATATGTCCTCTCGTGCTGCTATTTCTTGTCGACGTTATAAAGCGCCGGGACCATGACAACGACTCTGCAAAAGCAAGCATGGCAGTCGGGCCTTGTCCTTGTAGATGACACAGTAGAATGGAATGAAAGAGACTGGCCTCCTCTCGAGGGAGGATGGCGTATGGGTCATGCTTCGGTCGTACTGAATCATACCGATAACAACCAGGAACAAACCGTCGTCGTGTTGGGCGGATATCAAGCAGGCCAGGGCAGTGTCGATTCCATTCTTGTCTTGAACTTGGCAGAATCAAACAAGCAGTGGCGAGAAGGGCCACCCATGAACAAGAAACGTTGTGGGCATGCCGCTGTTGTGTGCAAAGGAGGTGTTTATGTTGTTGGAGGAGAATACAATAATAGCTATTCAAGTTTGAATTGCATCGAAAGAATTGATTACAATGATTTGCTGCAACCAATTTTGACTTCAAGCAGCACACATGAGAGTCATTGGACAACATTGACATGTCGATTATCAACGGGCGGGTGTGGATGTTGTGCTATTGCGGTTCACAACCGTTACATCGTTGTAATGGGTGGCTACAACGATCGTTGTTCGTCCTCAGTCGATATTGTTGATACCAGGAATGAAACTGTCACTGCTGGACCATCCATGACTGTTCCTCGACAACTATGTGCCAGTGCGGCAATTGGTCACCGCATTTTTCTCGTTGGAGGCCAAAACGAGAGTGGCAATCTTGACTCGGTGGAGTACATTGACTTTGCAATGATTTGTGATAATGAAAAGACAAGAAAGGAAACTGGCTCGACGTTCATTTCTTTCTCACCCACTTGGACCACTCATTCGGAGTTGGGGCTTTCCAATGCAAGCAGCTTTTGTGCAATTGTCGCCGTGGGATCGTGTCTGGTTGTTGCCGGAGAAAAGCTTCAAACCCTCGAAGTCTTGGACACGCACCGCAACCGCGTTTGGAATCTGCCACCATTCGGACATGACCGCGATGGCAGCATTATGGTGACTGCTGCCAATCAAGTTGCCGTTATAAGTGGCTTTGGCAATCCTTCCTGTGCAACATTAGGAATAATCGACAAGAATACATGGTGTTTTCGTCGACTCTGTGAGCAAGAGCCCAGCGGATGGTAGTGGAAGGAATGAGTATCCGAGATGCTGATATCTCACCCTTCTCCATCTCGACATCAGCTTAAAAACGAGCAAGGCCCAATACGCGTGTCATGGTGACAAAGGGAAGGATCAAGCCTAGCCGTTTATTTCTCGAGTGGTTGACTTGTTTTCTACATTCGATTGCAATCCTAGAAACTTGTATTAAGTGTTTACTCAAAAGTAGAAACAATATGTCGCAAGATAGAAGGTGCTTGTTTTTTTGTCAAAGGCGGGGAAGGAACGCCCGATTTGTGTACCTCTACAAGTGCTGGTACTACGCTTCGGCCATTACCTGTACCTCCTGTCAGTTGTGGGACAGTGCCACCACCGTGACTGTGCAGTAGTGACCAGAATCGGGTACTTTGTGGTGGCATCATGGCTCTCTACATAACATAGAGTCGTCGTCCACTGGTAGCTGTGGCAGGGAGGCCACCAACCGGTGAGAGGAGCAGGAACAGAAGCACGCCAAGGCGAAACCTTGTTGGACCTGATGTTGTCCGCTTCGAATGGTTCTTCTTCGAAAGATGGCAATGGGTCGCGTCTGTATGGAAGTAAGGAGGGTGGACCGTGTCATATCCAATTCCGACATGATGGCCAAGAACAGGTTGTTCCTTTCGGAGGAGTCTCCGCGCTCCAATCGCAATGCCTTCTTCTAGCTGCTGTTGCATGTGAATCGCAATACGTTGTTGCACTTGTCATGTGATGTCAAGCCGGAATGGCCCAAGGAAGATGACGAGTCCTAGAGGAACCCACCAAATCGGATCGAGGGTCGTGCCAATTGTCGCAATGGACCAGAACGGAAACAAGGAATCGAGTCTCGACGTCGCGACGAGACAGACAGGACACCTCCACCACCACTACTTTCTGCCGAAGCATTGCTCGTTCAATTGCTCATGCCTGGAAACAAGCCGCTCCCCATGTCTTGCCCCTCAATGCCAGTTCCACCGAAACCTTGTTGCACGACAACAACGCTGTCGAACAGCAGTGTTGGACCTTGACCGCTACATCCTTTGTGCCTCGTACCGAACTCAGCAGCACCAACAACACAGCCATCATGGAAGCCTTGTCACCCACACCGTATGAATGGTAGGTCATGTTGGAACAGTGGTCGGCCGAAGCGGTCGTGCCTGAATGGTTGTGTTCGTAGTGAGCCCACACCTCACCGTTCTCAAACTCTCAGCATACCGTGTACGACCAGCATGTGTCCGCACTGGAAAGGGGGTTTCGATCCGACCAAGTCGACCGCAATCACACGACAATTCCCAAAATGACAACGACACTTGGAGGATACGGTTGTCGTCCTTTTCTTGATTTCCGTCGTCATCCACTCGCACTGGAATGGTTGCCTGCCAAACAAGCAAGCATGGAAACAAATGGATCCAAGCGACGACTCATCGGTCCACTTTTCCTGTTGATGGAAATCTTTCTCGTCTATTGTAGTCTCCAGGGAGCGACGGCTCCAGACAGCGGACGTTTGTGGGTCTTTGGTCGGAATGACTCCCCATCGTGAGCTATCGTATCTTTGCGGGGATTTGCATTGGGTTTTCTTTTTGAGATTCGAACGTGCGGGCTCCAGATCGCGCGGGATTTTGGCCTTGGTCTCTGCTACCCGTGCTACCTTTTTACTATGTAGAGTGAGTTCATGGAAAGCTAATCTATGGCCCTTAGGCTGTCTCCACCCCAGCGCCGCTATGCTGACGTATTGGGGCTTTCTGATTGGCCTCGCTATCCGGATTGCGGATTAGCAGAGCCAAAGGGAAATAAACTCCACGATCTCCGTTAACGCCATTCGTAAGGAACACGTTTTAAGGGATTTGGAGCATTGCATTTACTACTCCGATAAATATTATCGGAGTAGTAAAAATGCTCGAATTTAATGCTCCGGCCTTAACAGGGTTTGAAAACGGTCCGATTTCGGTCGGTCGCACTATCATCTGCGTTGCAATCATCACGATAGAGGTCCGCCCATTCATTGCAAGGTACCAATGCATTGTCTTTCTTTCTATTTTACATTATAAAGGTATACGAACATCAACATGAGTGATAGTAACCCCTTGGAAGGTGAGATTCTGTCTTGATCCAAGATCAATTCATTGTTTCGTTTGCTTTTGTCTCCCTACACCTCACCTCATTTTTCTTTTGCTTTACAGATCTCGTCGAGTCCATTGAGATCGCCAATGCTACTCTCCCCAACGACGACGATCCGACCCGTAGTGGAATGTTTGTTCCATTTACGTTACAGAAGTCAAAAGTAATGGTTACTGGCGAGGATGGAGAAGTTATCCACGAAACTACGGAGTGTACAGAGACGCGATACATGCCTATCGAATATGCTTGCGTAGAGAGTATCGAACGCATTCTATTCGAGTTAAACCAGAACTCACCGCGGTCTACGACTGAAGGCTACTACTGGGAGAATGTTTGTGGCAACTGTCAGAAGAACCCTTGTGAGATCTTGCAGCATCTCCCCTACCTCCACGAGATTGCTACTCACTTGAAGGCGCAAGGAGAGCCCAACCGTACGATCCGGTACAAGCTTTATTGCCGCCTGTCTAACAAACTTCATGGTACTCTTGGCCGTGGAAATAGAGTTGAACTCCCTGCTTGTTTGGTCGAATTCATCCGTCAGAACTTTCCCAATGAAGACAACAACGAACCATACGTAGGATTTATCCAGAACTCTGACGACACTATGGAGTAGTTATAACAAACAGATTCATTCACTATTTAGTATTATATGCAAAGATACTCTATTCTTCCATATCTTGCGCTAGACTTCTTCTGTGTCTTCCACATCTGAGTTGTTCTCTGAGTTGCTGTTGTCCTCGACAACATCTTCCATCTCGTCTGCATTATCATCGTCTCCTACTTCGTCTGCATCATCTCCTACTTCGTCTGCGCGTTGTCTTATTTGTCGTCGTTGCATACGGAACTCAACAGCTGACCTTTTCCGACTATGACTTGGTTGCAGACCATGGTCCTCTCGTAGTTTGGCAACAGTCTCGTGGTTTTTTCGTACCGTGTAAGTGTACCTGGCTCCCTCTTCCGCAGCTACAAAGATTTCTTGGCCTTCACTGCAGTGAACGATCTCAAAGCATGTCATATTCTTGAATTGAGGTAGAGAATGGATCTTCCACCCTTCATCGGCTCGACTCTGACAACCTACAAGGTGTGCACAAATCCCACACATGGCGCATCTTCCGACATTTTTGTAGATCCCAGCCATTTTCATTGTATCTTTTTTCCACCGATACTCCAAAAGACATACTGCACAGGCCACTTGTTTCTTGTCTTCGATTGCAACTGGATAATGACCATGTGCACAAGGAGCAGGACGTTCGGTGTTGGTTGTTCGGCGCGCCAATGGATCCACTTCTTGGGGGGTTCTATAACTACACATCATTTGGGCGACGATGGTGTAGAACCCGTGGCGAGAAAGCTTTCTCCGTCGTGACCTCAGCCGGTCACCAGCAGACAAATTCCATGCTATATAACTGTTCAATAGCATACAGTCGAGAATCGCCAAGCCTGCTTTTTTATACCATTTCTTGAAATGGGTGACGTTGGCAAACCCACCAAACTGGAACCGCATTTGGTCGCCATTGTCTACTCCACCCATGTTATTTTGGTACCGGATCAAGGGTACGGGACAAGTAAGTTCACGTTTCTCACTTCCTACTTGACGTAGTACAGTGCCGCTTCCAGAGTCTTCAAACGAAGACACAAAGTTGACTGTTTTTGAATCCACCCATTGACCCAACACTAGACCGTTTACAGCATCGTGGTACAAAAGTACTGCACCCCGATTGTCAGATCCTTTCTTTAGATTCAACTTGTTCTTGTCCCAACCGACTCTGTTGGCACGGCATGTACCAGCGGAAAAGATTCTCAGTCGGTCACGGAGAATCACAGCAAGCTTCGGAGAACAGTACCGGTTATCCATCGAGATATGCCGATACCCGTCCGTCAGCTTATGCATCTCAAGCTGGTAGCATGCATTGACTACCGCTTTCATTGTAGTTGGGAGATTCAATGCTTGTTGGTGTATATAAGAATTAGTGGCGTTGGCCCCTTGATACACGTCGAGGTGTAGGATTGCGTAGGTTGAAGAAGACGAGAGGATAAAGAAATCCACTCTGAACTTCTGTGGCTTGTCTTTGTTGTATTGTCGAACCGGACAATACCGAGACCGACAACCAATCCCACCCTCATCAAATGCCAAGTCTTTCGGCACATAGAAGCTTCTTCGTGACGCAGCGTTCATTGATGTGATGAGCTTCCGTAGCTGGTGGCACTTGTCGCCACCACGTCTGCTAGACTCTTCCTCCAAATGGAAGGCGCCCCTTATTTGCCGAAATCTGGCCAGCTTCATGTATTGAGAAGCCCAACCAGTGCTGTTTTTTATTTCTACCAACGGATGGCCAGCACCAACATTGTACACCCGGTTTGACGTCTGAAAATGTGCGGCATACCCTCCTCCGTCGACGGGCCGCAGAGACATCATGAGAATTATTCCGAGGAACCTTGTCATTTCCTCTATTGTGACATTTTCCCATCGTTGGGAATGGTAGTATCCACGGCGTGATAAAAGATTTGGTTTTATCTTTTGGTCAAAATACATATTTGTGGCCGTTGCCATTCTCGCAATCGTTGAACTGGATAGACCACCCACAAACTGAAAACATTCCCAAGGATTTGAAAAGTTATCAGAGACCCCAGGCCGAAGTCCATCAGGTCCTTTATAGAGGGACTGGTGGTTATCTTCTTTACCAATCCAATTGGATGGAAGAGTCGACATGGAAATCTCATGGTATGCAAAAGACAAGGCATCCATCAATTGGCGGATTGAAGTTTGATTGTTGGCACCTGACACATTCGCTCCTTCATTTCCTTCTTGTGCATCTTCTGCTTGTGCCTCATCGGTGTCAGATTGTGCAACTTCATCAAGTGGATTGTCAAATCTTGGTTGCTGTGTATCGGGTTCAAGATCCTCGTCACCATTGTCCTCATCAGAGTCGGAGGAATCAGATGACTCGGCCTGATTATGGCGACGGCTGCGGCGAGGAACATCGTTGTCGTCATCAACAGGTTGAGCCGGTGCTGTAGTGCTACCACTGCCAAAAAGGCGGATTGGTCGAGAGTCGTCGTTGCGGGGAGTGTTGTCGTTGTTGGCCTCGGGTGGTACAGGGTCAGTTAGGTTTGAAATAGCTGGTGACGACTCTTCTCCAGTTGCAGTGGTGAGTGCTGCCCGTCGTCGTGCTCTCTCGATTGTATTAGGGACGGACGTTGTTCTTTCGTTGGTACCTTGCTGGAGAGGCGATGTAGTTCTTGTTGCCCGTCTATCAGGCTCTACAGTAGTCGAGGGATTGTTCGTTGTCGTTCTTGTTTCTGCAAGAGGTTGTTGAGGTGCAGTGGCTGTCTGTGTCACTGTCGCTGGATGTGCGGTTGCGTTATTCCTCTGAGATTCATGTTTCCGTGCAAGTGTTGCTTCGTCGAAGTCCACAATAAATTGCTGGAACTTCTCCTTGATAAAAGGCGACGAAGTGAACTGGCGGCGCACCCATTGAGGATTTAGCGTGGTGAAATTACGCTGGTCCCATGAAACCACGTACACATAGCCATTTTTGGTTGTGGGACAAGCGATAATTTGCCCTTCGAGAACCAACGGAGTTCTCATGTCGCGAGAAGGGAACGACTGCTGAAACCTGTCGGTGTACGTTGGATCAAGCCAAAATGTATGCGGTGCGTACAGCTTTCGCTTTGCATATGAGAAACGGAGTCGTGGTGGTTGTCGTGAACGTTGGGTAGGGACTGGAGCAGGCACTGATGACACTTGGCTTGATTCGTTGTCTTGGGTTGATGAGTCAAGCAATGGTTGCGAATAGGCGCTTGTGGACGTTTGCGTATCTTCAATGGAATCGGAGGTAGATGACGACATGGCCTTTTGTATTTCAGTTCGTTGTAATGTTACGAAGCAGAATGGAGAAGGTTGGCACTTGATTGTACTTCGGGAGAAAGAAATCAGCAATCAAACATGGACCTCTGGAGTCAGACAACAAAAATGAGGACAATCGTTGAACTTTCAAACGAGAGGATGAGAGCAATAACGAAGGAATCGGTGTACAATATCATATATCAAAATGTTCCAAATGGCAAAACCTACCAGAATAAAGGGTTCAAAATGATATGACGTCAATAATGAGTATCATACAAAGAGAGGAAGATATGGGAGTAGTGTATTTACTACTCGACTTTATCGGAGTAGTGTATTTACTACTCGATTACGAATGGCGTTCAAAGAACGCCGCTATCTCGCGTTGTGCGTACGCATTGTGCATATGCCCTCTCTTGTTTCGGTTAAAAAGGGTTGCGGCCGCGGAAGTTGCAAGTTGCAAGACAATCAACGAGAGCACAAAGCATAAACCAAAGATGGAGGACTCGTTGTTTTCCCTCTTCATTGTTGACTGTCATGGTGAATCATGTTGTTGTTCATGGCCAATGTAGATGTAGGTTGTAGGTTGAAGTCCAATCGTCCTATTGTATTCCCTGTCCGATTTCCGATTGATTGTCTGATAATCGAACACATCAATAGTTTGAATGATGCATTTGTTTGATTGTTGCATTCCTTCCAATCCGTGATCCTCGAATCATCTTGCTGTGCATGGTTCTTGTCCCATTGTAGGAAGTAGGGTACACAACAATGGAAAAAGAGATGGTAAGCGATCGTCACAAATCAATACGTGCCATTGCCATGTTTTCGACAAGAGAGATACTGTTGGCAGCAGACGTTAATTTATTTATGCCGACGGTTATATTGTTAGAATTCTCACCGTCTATGGTGGTTAGATTCTACATCTCATCGATTCCCCATGTCACATAGCCTCGTGCTATCGTATCATGCCATCTAGCTTCGAGCTATGTTCCCTAGCTTCGCGCTATATCGACCTATATTTCTTCGCAAATCATGAAAAGTGAGAATAGATTGACGAACTCACTCTCAAGACTAAACTGGGTCGTGCGGTATTACAACGGACATAAATTTGGCCGTTGCTCGGACATTATACTAACGCCCTAAGCGTACGCGCCCGAAATCATCGAGCGCGCCCAAGCGACATCCGAGCGCTGTCGGCATCTATCCGACCCAACGGTCTAAGTATCCCAAGCACGACACACGATCACGCGAGACCATATTTCCATTCCCACAATCTCCAAATTGTCAACAAGCTGCGCGCCATGAAAACAACTATGCCAACCCAAAGCAAGAGCTGTTGACCCTGTATATGTTATCCGTCCACATATACATGTCATATACATCACATGAATCGACTCCAACTATTCCAAACCTGTTGCCGCCAAGAATCTATGACACATGACCCTTGGCAGGACCGAACATTTCACGTAGACCTATCGTAGTAATCAACACACAATCTAACAATATCACCATTTATCACATCATCTTTTGTGTCCCGACTATCCTTCTGATAGACTTCGACTTGCTTGCTTCTTTGACCCTGAGAAGCTTGTATCGGTTGGTGACCTACCTGATTGTCTGCTCTACCGAGCATCAATGTCCCTACGATTCAGAAAGAATTGTAACAGATTAACAGTCTCAAAGCTTATTTCCTTGTGGTTTCATGGATACTAACGAGCTTATCACTCCTGTACGACAGATCTATCGAGCCAAACTGCATCCAGGGCAGCCCGATACCCTGGTGCAGCAGGAACTGGTGCCGACGCCGAAGGCAGCCAACACATCGGTCAACATCTCCGTCGACAGTTCCAACAGCAACCCATTCGAGACTCCAACCCAGCCTCACACTCCGATCCCTGCGCCGTTGCTTCGGCCCCCGAGTCCGCCTCGTCGGCTCGTCCCTTCTCGATCCCGTCGTACCACCCGGTTGATTGCTGATCATATCAAGTACTTCCGTCAACCAACTTGTTCGACCTTCGATCCCGAGATCATCCGTGGGGAGACCCAGATCGAACACCAGTTCCAATCGGTGACCCTAAGGAGAAAGTGCCTGTCCGTAGGCCTACGTAGACTCTAGCGTCCCACTGCAGAACAGCCCCCATCCCACTTGTCCCACTGCAGAACCGCCCTCTGTCCCACTGCAGAAGTGCCCTGTCCCACTGCAGAACAGCCTGCTGTCCCACTGCAGAACAGCCCACTAGAACAGCCCTATTCTAGTCATACCTATGCCCATGCTTATTAGTTAGTCTTAGCTCGACTAGTATCATTTCCCGTCACTACAAGTGCGACTGGGTCAGATTTTTGTGTGAAATGACCCTTCTTTGGGCCTAATATTTTTTTGTGAGACGTGATTAGATTTTTTGTGAGATGACTCTTCTATGGGCCTTTTGATGATGGTCTTTAACCCGACACATTGTAACTACTAACTTAATACTATTTACTTGAATGCTTTCTTTGCATATGGATTCCTTGGTAGAGCTGGTCGTGCCACAGACGGTCTGGCTGCTGTGGTTGCATGAGGTGTCTGCGTCACTGTCATGCCCATCCGTTGTTCAACACTCTGACACAGAAAAGCATGAAACGAATGGCTGTCGCATGTTACTTCGGACATGAAATCAGTCATTGCTCTGGATTGTCCATTGGTCTTCCTTGACTCATATACATCGATCATCAGCCGCTTCAATCTTCGTTGTAAAGGACATGCACTGGGATGGTGTTGCTTGTAGCCGCGCCTGCTGAACACATCAAAGCAGTAAAAGCAGGCCTTGTTGCTCAAGACTGTTCGGAAATTGACTTGGCACTGTCCTCTCTGGTGACCTGACTGACCACAGTGGAAGCATGCTCCATAGGGCAGACAGCTTTCACCATTGCATCCTGCCTCCTTGCACACAATGCATTCTCTTGTAAGCCTTGCCAGATAGGATTCAGCCTTTTCCGCATCAATGTCTTCATTCCTGACCCTCTCCCTGACTCTGGAGTGTCCACTTTGACTTGATTGTTCAACACACCAATCACACACACCACAGCAATCCACCTCCAATCCGAATCGTCTTGACAGACCTTGTACTCGGCATGTTCTTTCGGCCAGCCACTTTGCTATTGAACTTGAGCCAAACACCGACTCAAGGTGAGCTCTTGATTCAGATCCAGTCAGTAATCCTTTGTCTTCAAGTAGCCTCAATGTCTGGTCTTCTTGGAGATCCCTTGCCGTGTGTCCTGTGCTGTACAACAATGTGACACTCCCATCAGGCTTTCTCTGACTTGGCCGTAGGCGTCCCACAGCTTGGACGATGTTCATTAGACTGTATATCATGCCGCATACAATCACATGTCGACAATTGTGATTCTCATTACCACATAGTGCACATGTTGTTGAGACCAAGATTCGGATGTCCCCAGATCTCCACTGCTGGGCAACTGCTTCTTGTCTACTTGAAGGCTCATCCGATGACAGAGCTTCAACAGAAAGGTTGGTTGATTGCTTGAGGCACTGTGCAATGTCGGTACACTGCTGTTTAGTCGCCACAATCACATGTACACAGGTTGATGACTCTTTGGTTACTTTGCCTTTGGTGCAGATCACTGTGTCATGGACTAGTTGTGATGATTGGACTGTCTCAATTCGGAAACCCTTAGGGAAGATTCCCAATAGAGTTCTCCCCGTAATCAATCGATCGAGACGAAGGCCCAAGTATTCATAAAGACTCTCTACCAGAGGCCCGGGAAGAGTTCCAGAGAGTGTGGTGAGGGGCACCCCAAATTGCCCTAAGGATATTTGCCTTTTTTGGGTGTCTTTAGTACTAGAGACCGTAGGATTTGAACGTGTGCATATGAGCACAAGGGGCTATAGTATCTGTGCATATGAGCAATGCTATATATGCCTTTTGTTGCAAAAGAGCACTGCCCCTTGTGCAGATGAGCACAGAATGTCTATGCCCCGCTCAAGTCTAATTTCTAAGCACTCATATTCAATATGAGTCCTGAATTTCATTGATTACTAACCATTACCGCACTCTTAGTTGTTCCCCCGTTCTTTTGGCGCGAAAAGCTTGCCTGCGTGCCCCTTCGCGCCAAACATTTTCACCTGAAAACCTCAATAGGCCCAACATCTTCACCTGAAAACCTCAATTGGCCCAACAAAAGGTCATTGTTGTTTCATGAATTATGACTCTTGCAAAGAAGCCCATCCTTGCTTTTGCTTGAGAGTCGGCTGGTTATGTCTCTTCCTCTGTTCCATGCACACGAGGAAACCAGCAATGGCTACCAACAATGGGCCTGGAACGCCATCTCCATCCCGGAGACGGCCTGTGAAGAAGATCCGTTCCGATCAGGGCATTGGCTTGTCATGTTTAGATGCTACAATTGTGACACCCTTTGGTATGGGATGCGGCATATGCAAGAAATCATTCGGAGAAAGTCTTTGGTCCATGCAGCGGCATCTAAATCAACATGGAGTCTGTGTCTCAGCAACTGACAACCGACTCCTTGTTGCAAGAAAACAGTCCCTTGAGCAAATTTTGCAAGAAGACCCTCATACCGCAAAAAACTTCTTCACGGGGAGGTCTGTTCTTGGATATTCTTGCAGGTGTCTTGTTGGCTGGACAAGACTCAGCAATGTTTTGCGTCATCTCTCCTCACCTAACTCTTGTGGAGCCATTGGGCCTGAGAGGGAACAATTGCAGGTCACTTCTTGTGGGAGGCTGGTATCTATGACTGCTGTCAGTATGAAATATTCCCAAGAGGATCCAATCTTGAAAACAAAGAGAGCGGTCACCCAAACTTTCCATATGGTATCTGAGGAGATGGTTGATTGTTTTGTTCCTTTGTTTCATCCATTGGCTCAGGAGGAACACTACTCTTCCAAGCCAGATGGAGCAACCTTTCAAGAACGGATGGAAAATTTGCTTTCTCTGACAACCACTAGCGGCAAAGATGAAGTCAACGAACCCATACTCAAGTTTTTCTATGATTTTGGAGAGAAGTGGTTGTTGCATGGCGCTCCAATTCATGTGAAAATGGTCCCAGCAAATTTTCGGTCGAAGCTTTTGGTATTTGATGGTACAAGGGAAAGTGGGTCACATGCTGGAGCAAATACGACCTACACATTCACCAAGTTTCCAAACCGACTTGTTCCAGAGCTCAAGAAATTGTTGTGCTTCATCCACAAGCAGCAGCCATCCATTATGAAGAGAGAATGTGACTTACAGTCATTACTTGTTGATCTGTGTCTCGAGACACCTGACTCTGTCAGGCACCATACTATGCTCATGACTTATGCGGTTGGCCGGACTTTGCAGCATAAGGACACCGCAGGGTCATTGTCCGTACTGGGCCCATCACGTATCGCAACAATGTATTCCGCTCTGCTCACCATTCTAAGGGCGAGTATATGTTCCTTGATCTACAAAATGGACAAAGATTATTCTCAACAGGCCTTGACTCTAGTAAAACGGGCACAGGAATCCATAACAATCAATTTCTTGGCAAGTTCCATTCGACGCATGCGCGAAAAAGAAGCACTTATGCCATCTTCCCGGAAAGTGTCCATTCGAACCACAAAAGATATATTGGTTGACAACTTCCTTTTTAAATTTGATATTTGGACGAATGTTGTACCATGTATTGAAGAAAAGTGTATTTCATCTTTCAGAACTCTTCTGGTTGGTGACCAATGGACTGATTTCCTCAACCTAAATTTGCACTTGTACGTCAATTTGGCTCCATCTTCTGGATTGGTGTCTCTTCAGGTCGAGAAAGAATCTTCTATCATAACATCTGAAGTGATTCAAGTGCACCATGCCTTCAATGCAACATCTGTTGATATTCTGGTATCATTCTTGGAACTTGCATTCCACGGAACAGGGTTGGGCTCCATGCGATATGCAGAAATTGAAAGGTGTCTGTTTAGTAGCATTCGTTGGCATGGCCAACAATGCTACTATTACAGTCACACCGAGAAAGTATACACTGCACTCAACAACAAACCTGGAAAGCTTGTTGAACACAAGCTACCCAAGTCACTTGGACGCATATTTTTGGTCTTCAGAGTTGTATGTCAACACCTTCAGTCACAGCTGAAGCATGACTTGCGGAGACTTGTACCAGTGAGAAATAACAGGGTACACGAGATGACCGATGCTGTGGCAACAATCTTTGGCTTCGAAAACCGACCGGATTGCACACAAGTAAGGCACTTGTGGACATCAATCTCTAATATTCTTTTCCCGGAGTTTGATGAAATGTCGATCCAGAATCAGTACACAACCAAGACTGTGGCTGAACAGTCAGGTCACAGCCTCATAACACATCGTGACCATTATGGGTCAAGCAATGTAGCTGCAAAAGAAGACTTGTTCGAGACATATCATAAAGCACTGGGTGAAAAGTCTGTTGGGAAAGAATCAGTGACCATGAAACGAGACTTGACGGATGGGGAGATATTGAGGACATTGCACAAACTCTTTGGGCCTAGTGCCACATACACGTGTTCTGAACAACACGCCATGTTGGCTTTTGCATCGAGAGAAAGCACATGTCATGGACACTTTGGTTTACCATGTGGAGGTGGCAAGTCACTATCATGGTTAGTCCCGGTGGTAGGAGCCAAGCTACATCACTTGGCTCCCAAGACCTATATGGTAGTCGTGCCCTACAAATTTTTATCTGGTTACCATGAAGAACAAGTATCACGCAACTTGCCATCAGGTGTGGAAGTGTCTTCCATGACAGTTTCAGGCAATCAAGTTACGGCAGACCGACTGCCTGATGGTCTCCATGACTTCAAAATGTTGCCAGACATTGTTTTCTTCAGTCTCGAGGCCATATGGATGTTGGAGAAATATCATTCCTCTACTATAGAAGAGTGGGTGGAGAAGTCAGCTTTGGCCAAAATCATAATTGATGAGGTTCACACAATTTACTCGGAGCTTTCCTTTCGGTCCAAATTTGATTGCCTTCCACGTCTTGTTCGCTACGGAGTGCCCGTCATGACCTTAAGTGGGTCCCTCCCACGGTTTTCATTGCCAAGTCTTATGAGATACATGTCAATGACTCAAAGACAAGATCTCAAAGATATGACAATCGGATATGCTAGGGTTAGGGTTAGGGTTAGGGTTAGGGTTAGGGTTAGGGTTAGGGTTAGGGTTAGGGTTAGGGTTAGGGTTAGGGTTAGGGTTAGGGTTAGGGTTAGGGTTAGGGTTAGGGTTAGGGTTAGGGTTAGGGTTAGGGTTAGGGTTAGGGTTAGGGTTAGGGTTAGGGTTAGGGTTAGGGTTAGGGTTAGGGTTAGGGTTAGGGTTAGGGTTAGGGTTAGGGTTAGGGTTAGGGTTAGGGTTAGGGTTAGGGTTAGGGTTAGGGTTAGGGTTAGGGTTAGGGTTAGGGTTAGGGTTAGGGTTAGGGTTAGGGTTAGGGTTAGGGTTAGGGTTAGGGTTAGGGTTAGGGTTAGGGTTAGGGTTAGGGTTAGGGTTAGGGTTAGGGTTAGGGTTAGGGTTAGGGTTAGGGTTAGGGTTAGGGTTAGGGTTAGGGTTAGGGTTAGGGTTAGGGTTAGGGTTAGGGTTAGGGTTAGGGTTAGGGTTAGGGTTAGGGTTAGGGTTAGGGTTAGGGTTAGGGTTAGGGTTAGGG